>JAVIWB010006918.1:0-13249 GCA_031893035.1 Dermolepida albohirtum | reverse complement strand
TGACAAGATGTCAACATATTAACTTCCCTCTTATCTTGCCATTTTACTGCAAGAAGATTATCGGCCGACTTATGAATGAACTCGCCTTTTTTCAGTTTCTCTGAAAATTGGGGCATATTTCTACGTGTTCGCTTCACCGTACCACAAGCCGTAGTTTTGTATCTGTACAAGTAATCGAACAAGTTGGGACTAGTGTACCAATTATCCACAAATAATGTATGACCCTTGTTTAGGTAGGGTTCAAGTAAAGTCAGAACTATATCACCTGATTTTCCACTATCGGCTTCTTCAAAATGTTTTATGTTTGTCGATGCACCCGTGTACACTATGAAGTCAAGGATATAACCAGTATCGCAGTCACATAATAAAAAAAATTTTACACCAAATCGGTGCCTTTTGGACGGTATGTATTGTTTGAAGAAGACGCGTCCTCGAAAAAGTAACAGACTCTCATCAATACAGACGGTTTTTAATGGGCAAAACGCATTTTTGAATTTATCCCTTAGATGGTCAACTATTATTCTTATTTTGTGTAAGGAATCTGGTGGGTCAGATGGCAGTATGTCATTATCAGTAAAATGCAATAATTTTACTATCAGTAAAAAACGATCTCTCTTCATGAGTCTGCTAAAAATTGGGGTACTTATAAATTCATCAGTAGACCAGTAAGAGTGTATTTTGTTCTTTTTTACATGTGGCATCAACAAAGCAACAGCAAAAAAGCAGTAAAGTTCCTCATATTCTATTGGTTTCCACCTTTTTATCCGGGAACTTTCAGGATGTCCTTCTCTGTTTACATAATCAAAATATTTGTTTATCTCAGTGGAAATTTTTTCCATTATTTCACGTGTAAAATAAAATTCAAAATATTGTAATACTGGATTATTAGACATATTGAAATTACCTTCAATTTTACAGCCACAGTTTGTATCGTCAAAGGGGTGAATATTTGGATTAAATGCCTTGGCTGTCCATACAAAACTATTTTTGGTTCCAGCTGGAGCAGTAGCCCCTACATCATCTTCTGCATCCTCACTGCCTACGTCAGAATCTTCGTCATTGTTCAAATGAGTTCTGTTTGACAAAAAATCCACAATTTCCTCCAAAACTTCGCCGCCATCTCCGTCTCCATCACCTTCATCCAACCACCCGTAGCCACGTGGATCTTCTTCGAAAGTTTCGTCGTATTCGCTGTCACTGTTGGCCAGTATTTCTTCAAGTTCTTTATCCGATAAAAATTTTCGTTGTTTGGACATTTTTAGTGGTTAATAAATTTATTTAATAAAAGGAAACAAGGAACAACTAAACGCAAATGTAAACTGTATAAACTTATAAAGTGTAATGCGACAATTGGTCACCAGACGTGACGTCATTTTTTCGAATAAACGAGTTTGCAAATTTCTGATGAATTACGATAAGATAAGGCGAGCGAATCTATTCGGGTAGAGCACACTGATCCTATTTATATTGGCAAAGCGAGTATACTCGCCCAGAGCAGTTTACCGCATGGCGACTATATTCGTCAGGAGCAGCGAAAGGGTTAATAATATATTATTGTATTTAATATTATTATTAATTATTATTATTATCATTAATATTCTAAGTATATTATTATTTATATATAATAACAGCATCATTAATAATAATAAGAATATTAAATAATATAAAATAATATTTATATAAAATAAAAAGTAATATTTCTAATATAACTGAAAATTATAAAACTTACATTTAAAAACAATATTTTACCTACTTTACATCTACATTAACCCCCATTACATACATATTATAACTAAATAAAAACATAAAATTCTGATTCAAATATTCTTTTTATTAGTTCTAGTGCTTTTCACGTTTCAATTTTTCTTAAAAATTTCATTTCTTCATTATCTAATGTGATTCGCAAGTTTTATTTACATAAACTTAGTGGCCCATCTCACCCCGAGAAAGTGTGGCCCATCTCTCCCCAATTTACAAGATTAATTAATCACACGATAAAATGACACTAAAATTATTCAATATAGCCTAGATAGCCAACATACCTTCTTAGAGGTTATGATGACTTGTCAAAGTCCACTGCGATGCAATATCGTTGATTCCTTCGTAATAGTACTGAAATATAGACGAAGGCAAACAAATTTTCGGGGATTTTCGGATCGTGATAAAAAAATTACGTTGTTCAAATTGAAAATGACGAGAGTCCGCGATGCGTTTGATACTTTTTTTTCGTGTGGGCATCAGCTGACACATTCACACGGAAAATGGGCGCGATTGTGTACGAAGCAAAAAAATGGCGGAGAGTGGCCCATCTCCCCCTCCGGCCCATCTCACCCCATCTTACCCTACTTCGGTTTGATAGGCACTACAGCGTTGAGAAATTGCAATGTTAATTGAATGATAATTGACAATTCGAATTGATGATTTATTCTATTCAATACAACGGGTATCTATATGGAAACTACACAAACAAAATACTTATACATACAGATGTTAACGATATGCAAACGAACTCGACAAAAACCAACACCTATGAAAGTGAGTGTACATGATTCCTGTTCTTTTGAGATACAAAACTGAAAATATAGAACACACAGATTTGATTATACTTCATAAAAGAACGGTTTAGTTTATAACCTCCACTATTCCGTCCTCAATCCAGTTTAAGTACATCGACACTTTGGTGTACAGTGCGCAACTGTTTGTGTCGCAACCAACTTTGGGCATAATGCTAGTTAAGCTAACAATTCCTCTTATAAAGTAGTGTGTACGATCAGATTTGAAATAAAGCCCTCCACTGCTATCTCCATTGCACATACTTGCATCTCAAAAAATTAATGTATTTATAACAATATTGTCCAGCAAATGCAGAAAAGGTTGTGCACCAAGTGACATATAAATGAAATACTACTTTTTTGACATTAAAATTATTTCTAACCAATAAAAAAACTATAATGCGAAAGTTACATTGAATCGAGAGGGGAAAGATATTTGTAATATCCTGTCTCAGAATAAGGAGTGATTCAAATATCCCGCTAAAACGCGGAACACAGCTTAAAAATGTAATTTATCATGAAAATGAAACAAACAGTTGTAAATGTATGATAGTAGTCTATCAATAATATTAATCTTTTCCTTTACTATATAAAAATAAATGAAAAAGAATTCATTTTAAAGAAAGTATGATTGTACAAACATTACTTTAAACATACTTATTAATATGTACAGCCTATCCAAAATTAAGATTAAATATTATTATAAAATAAATATTTCATGAAATTTTCTTTTCAGTAGAGTAGTAATATATGTATTTGTAAGTCATAAATTATTGATATTCATGTCAAATTTATTTGTGAAATTCAAGGTAAAATGTACACTACTGTTAAAATTTATTATAAAACTCCATCAAAAATACGACAAAGATGATAAATATAGAAATATTAGCAGTACAGCTAGTCGAATTCACTTGTGCTTGACAATAAATCACTTTCACCGTCACTGTTTCCAACACAAATAATAAATGGTTCCCCAATATTATCCATTAACCCATCTAGTCCCACATTCTTTTTTCTACTTTAGTCACATGGTTAATACAATTCTTCCAATTATCCACTATAACATTTGTGATTGCTTCCATCAAAAGTTCTCGTATATGTGACATTTTGAATGTATTTTTCGCAACAACTTCACTTTTTGTGTGCCCAAATCATTTTAATTGAATTGAGTTCACAATGATGTATTGGTAACCTCAATACAGATCTATTTGCAGCAGCTGCCATTTGATCAGTTACATATATATTATATTGTTCCTTATGAAGACGTACTAAATGCAATAATTCAGCACGTAACATTTCTGCATTATACTTAATATATTTGGAACGTAACCAGTCTTGGATTGCAGCTTTCCTTCATGAAGAAGTTGGAAGACTTTCCACTCTGCGTGAATGATATGATGTATTGTCCATTATGATAACAGCATTATCTGGCAACCTAGCCAATACTTGTTCAAACCATTCCTCAAAAATAATACCATTCATTTCATCATGGTAATCAGCTGTTTTTCTAACTTCAAAAAGCAACAGTCCATCCTCCACAAATCCGAATTCAGATTCTATCTTGAGTATTATTAATCGCCGGCCATCACAACTAGGACTTTTTAATCCTGTCTATAATCCTTCAATAGAAGCTTGTCTTGCACTCTATCCAAACTTTTTCCTTTGTGTGTTCCTCATTTAACTATGTTTCGTCTAGATAAAATATTGGGCGATCCTCATCCTCTGTAATGTTTTATTATTGTCAGATATTTTCTTCTCCACCTAATAACTTCATCCTTTTCTATATTCTTCTTGTTACTCTTTCCATATCTGAAATATAAATTAAATATGAATGTGTCATAACATGAACAATTTTTCATTAACACTTGAAATTAATAAGTTTCAAGAATCTGTGTAGAGTTGCTCGACTCATTTTTGATAGTATTTCTCCTAATGTTTTATTAATTGCTGGAAGTACGTTTTTAAAAAAGAAACCATGCACCATCTACCGTACAGTACTTTTGACAGATTCATCAAATTCTAGAAGCCTCGAATGCTTGCCTACTCGTTCTTTAAGAGGGCTGACTCCACGTGTCTGTTTATATTCTTGGCTAATTCGATATACAGTTGATTTGGCCAGCTCTACGATACATTCCTAATAAAATATTGTGGTAGAAGTAATATCTACAGCTTACTTAGCGTTTCAATAATGTTTGTCATAGTTGCTGTCGTTCCAATTGGTGGAGTTAGCAGCATTAACATTTTATATATATTCAAAACTGTTTGTTTTTATTCATGCGTTAGGTGTCCCAGTCGTTTACGTTTTCTGAAAGGTAATACTAACTTTGGTAATCACTCATTTAATTTTTGTACTTAAATGTACAGATTTTATTAAATAATACAGAAAAATATAGTAAAACAATTCAAAAATGTAATTAAACGTTTACAGGTTATGAAAAATGGCGGATATCTGGCATTCACTATCCATATTAAACTTGCTTATTCAAGAACCAATGAAATCTCTTAATATGTAATATATGAAATATGTACTATTTTGGCGCAATATTTGAATCATTTCTTATTCTGAGACTAGGTATAGGTGAGTAAAAGTTCATAGCTACTCTGGATTATGTGAATTTAATTCCAATTCTATGTATTGATCAATAAGGTTGATATACATAACCCCTTTCCACATTAACTTTTGTAAATTCTGTATACGCATTTCGACAACCAAGTTGTCATCATCAGCAGATAATTTCAAAATGTCGCACCTGGTAAAACACGGCGAAAAACAACTGTACGAAAATCAAACCCCGTACGCGATCCACACCGCTCAAAACCAAGATGTACACTGTGTTCGTTTCACAAGATTTTTAAAAATTATTTTAAACTAACATGCACTACGTGTCATCTGCTCTTCAGTCAGTCGATGCGGCACCCAGAGAGAACAAAGTTTCTTCACTGCTTTACAAAGTTGCTGCAAATGATCATGCAGAATCGAACGAATTGCTGGTGCATTTAGGCCTGAAGTACCCTCTATCTGTTGGTAGGTCACTCGCCTGTAATCGCCAAGCATTTTTCTCACAGTAGTAACGTCTTCGTCCGTAACTTACGTTCGTGGCCTTCCCGGCCTCTCAGCATCCTCCACAGTTAAATTTCCCCTTTGGAATTCTCTATACCACCTGAATATCGTTGTGCGATGTGGACCAACATCACCTAGTGTAAGAGTCATTTCTTCGAAGCACTGGTGTATGTTCAAACCACGCACGAAATTATAACGCAAAACTGCCCTTATATCATTCCGTGACACTCTCACTGCTAATTAATAACTGAGCCCATCGACATGGCGCGGCGGCTACTATGCACGTATGAACATGTCTCAACATTCAGCAACAAGCAGCTTCCTACGATTCATTGTTGCGTTATATTGCAAAACTTTCCTAGTACCCTTTGTATATAATCCAGTTAGTTTCGTAACATTGAAATATCCACGATACATTTTACTTTTGAAAGTTTGTAATTGAATAGTAACCACATGAACCATAATATATTCAACTACAGAATTTTCTTCCCTTAAAATTGATGTTTATTAAAAAATATAAATTATATTTTTACAAAACGCTATACTAAAAGGCATATAATCTGTTGTATAAAATGCTGGATATCTATTTAAAATGAGAGAATTACTACTATTTTGGCGCAATATTTGAATCACTTCTTCTTATTCTGAGACTAGGTACAGGTGAGTAAAAGTTCATAGCTACTCTGGATTATGTGAATTTAATTCCAATTCTATGTATTGATCAATAAGGTTGATATATACATATAACCCCTTTCCACATTAACTTTTGTAAATTCTGTATACGCATTTCGACAACCAAGTTGTCATCATCAGCAGATAATTTCAAAGTGTCGCACCTGGTAAAACACGGCGAAAAATAATTGTACGAAAATCAAACCCCGTACGCGATCCACACCGCTCAAAACCAAGATGTACACTGTGTTTGTTTCACAAGATTTTTAAAAATTATTTTTACTTAAACTAACATGCACTACATTGAAAAATGAAAAAGGGAATTATGGTCAAGACAGACAAGTGCCTGCCTGTGATTTATTATATTGTTCCTCCTCTGACATTAAGCAGAGAGAAAGGGGTCGATTGTGAGGGGCCGGTCTCATTATAGTTCACCACATGGTTTAAATTCTTTAAGATGTGCATGCTTTCATACGTGTCTAGTTCTCGATAATTATACACGTTTTTTATCAGATGTAAACAATCCATATTAACATTGTGGTTATTCTCTAATATATGTCTCGCTAAACCCGATTTTTCCGGTCGGTTGAATTTTATGTGCGAAAGTTGTTCTTTATACCTGGTTTCGATCGATCTTTTAGTTTGGCCGATGTATTGTCTATTGCACTCTAAACATTCAATTCGGTAGATTCCCGATTTTTTATTTTCTTCGATTTTGTCTTTTGCATTTCCTAAAAGCGTTTTAATAGAATTATTGGGACGGAAACAGACTTGAAGCCCGCGCTCTTTAAAAATACTATTTAGATTTTTTGTCATGCGATGATAAGGTAAACAAACAAATTGCTTATCCCGATTGCTCTCTGGTGATAGACATGTGGTGTCACGGATTGTTTTTCTTATGTTGACCTTTCTAATTAATCCATTGATTATTTCCGAATCAAAACCATTGTATATCGCGATATTCTTAATAACGTTCAATTCTCTTTCATATCTTACATTTGTTAGTGGGAAATTGATCAAACGATTAATAAGAAAATTGAATGAAGCCATCTTTTGTTGCATGCTGTGATTTGAGTCCGCCGTGATGAATCTATTGACATTGGTTTCTTTTCGGAAAATATCAATTTCTATTTTGAGATCATTCCTAATAACTAAGGTGTCCAAAAAAGGCAACTTGTCATTGTTTTCTTTTTCTACTGTAAATTTAATTGTCGGGAATTTTGAATTTAACTGTTTAACGAAATCATTTAAGTTGCATTTTTGTGTATTGAAAATCGCGAAAATATCATCGACATACCTGACCCAAATTCTTGGAAAATATTTAGCTTTATTTTTTAATTCTATTTCAAAGTTACTCATAAATAGGTCCGCTATGAATGGAGAAAGACAATTGCCCATTGCAGTTCCCTGTTTTTGTTCATAGAACTTCCCTTCGAATTGAAAACAATTTTGGGACATGGAAAGGTTTGTTAATCTCACGTATTCCTTTATTTTCTCTGGTTCGATCTTATTTTTGTGAAGAAGTTCTTCTAAATATTTTAAAGTTTCTGGAATCGGTACCGAAGGAAACAATGACGTTACGTCGAATGAAACTAAAATTTCCCCTTTTTCTAGTTTACAATCTTTGATCCTTTGGATAATTTCTTATGAGTTAGTGACTGAGAGACTTTCAAGTTTTTCGGGCAAATTTTTGTCATTCACTAGCCATTTCGATATCAAGTAAGTAGGGGGAGTTGATCCCTGAGACAATTGGTCTCATTGAGTTGCCTGGTTTGTGTATTTTAGGTAGACAATATAGTCTCGGGATCAACGGATTACTTACACTTAGCCTATAATTCAGATTCGGGGTTATTAACTTTGCACAACTTTTTAACGCGTTTTTTGTGTCCCTAATCATTTTTGGTAATGGAGTTTTCGTACATTCAACATAGGGCCCTTCTGAGATTAAATTTTTCACTCTTAGAAAATAGTCGCTTTTGTTCAAAATTACTAACTTATTCCCTTTATCTGCTTTTAAATAAAAACAGTCTTTCGATCTGAGATTCTTAATTAAATTCCATTCGTGGTGCACTACTTTTTGTTTTTGTTCTTGTAAGTTCTGTTTAATTTGAGTCTTACAAGCTTCTCTAATGAAATTTGGATCTAAATATTTGATAGCCGTTTCGATGCTTGCGATCACCTCCTCGGTGTAGGGGTTCGCTGTTGGACAAACAATGTTTTAAACCTTTGTTTAATAAGTCCATTTCTCCTCGATTAAAAGTCTCGGATGAATTATTGATGACTAGTGTTTCTTTTATAGGATTTCTATTGACACTCTTGTCTGATCGTGGGCGTAAATTTTTGAATTTATTGTTCAGACCTTTAATTTTCTTATTTAATTTGTGGTTTGTAATTTCCGCGATTTTCCTATAAAAGCAACACCAGTTTTGATATTCAGAGTGATTTAAGTTTTTTGTTAGTTTTAAATGCAATTCATATAAATTTAGTTCTAATCTACTTCTTTTGCTGTACAGATATTTCATTTCCATTTTTAACCATTTCATTTTCGCATATGAAATGACTTTCTCGTTCATTCTACAATTTGATGTGACATTTACTTTAATAAATTTTGGGAAAACATTTCTACTTTTGCAGCGATTCAAGAAATTTATATCTGCACTTATAAACTTAACTTCACAATTCTATGTATGTTAAGTTTCTTGGAATATTTCCTATAACTGTCTTAGCAACCTATATGGAAAATTATATTCAACTTTATAATCCAAATAACATTCCCAAATATACGTACATTTGGTTTATAAAAAGAAGCAAATAATAGTATAAAGCTTATTAAAATTTTTGTCGTAGTGTAGAATATTAACTTTTAATTATGAAAATATTTAAACAAATAAAATATCAAATGCGTATATGTTAAACAGACAAAAATGAATTTTAAGGTTTTTACTACACAAGAAATTTAGCTAATAAAATTGCTAATGCCAAATGGCTGTACAAAACAAAATACAAGCCACTTAACTAATATTTTCTGAACAAAAAAAAATCAATATATTAAAATTAAACTCTAAAGCTATATTAAAATTTGAATTACTAAATTTAATAAGATAACAGAAAAGAATAAGTCAAGAAAATTAACTTTTAATAGCAAGTAGTCGCAACCGCATTAGTACATTTAGCTTGAGAACAACGAAAAAAAATAGTGTAAATAAATTAATGTTAATATGTAGGCTTTTCTTAAAGCGCATGAAAGAAAAATTACATAAAATATTAATCGTAATTAATCTGTCTGACCATATAATGTTGCAATTTCTGGAAGACCCAACCGGTATGCGCTAATTACTGTTCTCTCGTAGTAAAAAGTTAAAAGTTATTCTTGTGAGGTTGTACGGTAGACCACCTAAATAATTAGGAAAAACACAACAGAAATTAATAGTCGTTGATGAAAGTAAGTGGGAAAAATTCTTATTTAGTTGACGATGGTTTTTTAAATGTAAGACGGACACGTGCTCGTGAAAAAAAGAATGCAATTATGTAAATAATCATGAATGAGTTTAAGAAATTGATTCCTTATTAGAAATATCACAATTTACTCTTAAAGTAGTAGAGGGCTCTTTACTATCATCATAAACAAACAAACGTCTCTGAGCATGCGGTATTTTTAAATTTGCACCCCTCATTATGCAAGCCAAAAGATGAGTGTCGCGTCAATCGAAATTTTTCCCCAATGTTTTCAGGCATACGGACAACTTTATAAAAAGCGTAGGATCAAAGAAATGCGAAACGTGAGATTAATATCACATACGCGGTACGAACAAAAATATATCTGACCAATTGCGGCGTTTACAGGCTTATAAATAACCAATAGACACGGAAAATTAATTAGGAGTCAATTAAAAATATTAGTAACAATAAAAGAAAAGTTAAGACCGAGATTAACGTTATCAAAATTAATGACTATAAAGAAAATGTGGTAATATAAAACTAAATATAATTAATGTGTTACGGACATGTAATATTGTTTGAAGTATATATGTTGGTAATATTCAAATAAATATAAATTTAATAGTAAGATAAAGCTACCTTTATGTAAGTGTTCAATAATTTAACCAACTACATATTTAAACGATTTCATTCATTGTTAATAGTTTATATAAAACAAAATTCTTTATTTTCTAAACGATCACCAAGTGTACGATGTAAGTATATGTGCTGCTGCTAATACAAAGGGTACTAGGAAAGTTTTGCAATCCAGCTTTGTTTATTTAATTTTTTCTACACTCAATACACCTCTCCATCCTCCGAAACCAATCTTTAAACCAGTTCCGCCAAGCTTCACTAGGGAGTCAAGCACACTTGTTTTCCCATGCCCGCAGAAGGTCCTGATCATTGGAAAACCGCCTCCCTTTTAGCTTCATTTTCACAGGGAGCAAGATCTGGACTGTAGGGAGGGTGCTCGAGCAGTTACAATCCTGTCGTGGTCAAATATTCGGTGCAGGCTTTGGCGCGGTGAGCTGGAACATAATCGTGATTGAGGAACCAGCTGTCCATTCTTGACTTTGGCCGCAGGTTCTTCACAGATCCAATGACTTTAGGCAGGCACTGTTCAGTATACCACTTAGCTGTAACTATCTTCTGTGTGTCCAAAACGACGCGTTCCACAATTCCACTCGATTTGAAAAATACAGCTATTATTTTCTTCTTTACAGATCGCGATTTTCTGACAACTACGGGTGTGTCTTCATCATCAAAGACCCAAACCTTGTTTTGAGCTTTCTGGCGCATGGAATAGTAGTCTCGTCACCTGTCACGATGTTGTTCATATACAGAGATTGTCCCTTATTAAACTTTTTTAGCATTTCCCGGCACCAAGCCACACGTCCTGTCATCTGCTCTTCAGTCAGTCGATGCGGCACCCAGAGAGAACAGTTTCTTCACTGCTTTACAAAGTTTCTGCAAATGATCATGCAGAATTGAACGAATTGCTGGTGCATTTAAGCCTGAAGTACCCTCTCTTAACCAATAATATATTCAACTATAGAATTTTCTTCATTTGAAATTGGTGTTTCTAAAAAAAAATTACATCTATTTTTAGAAAACTAAAATGTATATAGTCAATTGTATAAAATGCTGAATATTCATTTAAAATAAAAAAATCTTTATGTTGCTCAACTAAAAGGAATGTTCCATTTTAAATAGTATAAAATTTATCAATAAAAACTCGTGTTGATTGAACACTGTTTGGTATTAATAACCGAATAACAATAAGTATTAGGATACATCGTTTCTAAAAGAAATTTTGTAATTACTAATTATTATTTCCAGTTACCTTCAATTAAGTAAAATTGTCCTACTACTTACCTATTATATTTTATTATTTTTTTCTTAGAAATCCTTGCCTTTTTTGTGGTACGGTACTGCATTTTGAACAATTTTCAGTTTCTATAACTTCTTACACGTTTTCTTTACAAATAAATATCTTCACTTTTTTTCAAGTATAAAGTTCAAATTTATCATAGGCGAAATCTTTCTCGTTTTGACATATGTTACAAATGGTAAATATTGCTATAATCAATATTTGGTTAACGTATATTGACTAAAAGATATTTTTTTCACAAATGCCACGGTATTTAACAGCTGTAAAGGCATTCCAGTGATATAATAACGTGTAAACCAATTAATCTTTCAATTATGACTCATTCCAAAATCCTCCGGAAAACCTACATTAAATACCATAAGGGTATCAGTCGCAACCATGTCACTCGGGTGGATAGAACGTAATGAATCTATATATGGTAAAGGATGTCAACCTCGCTCAAAGCACGCGGAAGCAGGTGCGTGGAAAGGAACATATTCTGGATCGTTCGATTCTTATATACTTACAAGCATATGTCCTTCCACATACTGAACAAATCGCTATTCAAATAAAATTGTACGAGATATTTGCGTGTTTTATTCCAATACATAGGGCTTTCAAAACAGAAAGTTACCTTAACAGATGTTAATAATTTTATAGCATACATTTTTGATTGTAAACCTATTAATTTGGTTATTATTTCCCATTGTTTTTATTAATTGTAAATTCAATAATTTTCTTGCTTTCTACGGGAATATTATATTCATTGTTAGATGGATAGTCAGAAGTATCAAAACGATGAATATCCTTGTTTTTATATTTATATATGTATACATTATCAACAAAAAAATGATAAATAAGAGAATTGGTATCATAATGTAGTAATTGTGCTTTACCTTCAAAGTTGTTTTATACATAATTATAACGAAAATCATAGAGAAATGTTTTTTAAATATCTAATACAGACATACCAACATAGGTAGCTTAAGTAAAATTTACTACTACTTTTCGAATTTCTATAATTACTATGTCTATCAAATACAATACAGCTTCGAAAGTTTCATTGTGAAATATAATACAAGGGATGTTTCCAAAGTTCTGGCAATTACATATAATTTTTATAATTTTGTTAATTTTCGTCAATGTTGCAATGTCGTTTTTCAACATAATAACCATTTAACTGAATACATTTATCCCAACGATAAGCTAATTTTTTTAAGCCGTCCTCAAAGAAGTTTTTCGGTGTCTTGTCGATCCATCTATTTATGGCACGTTTTACGTCAGTTAAACTTTCAAATAGAAGGGCTTTTTCAAATCCGGGAACAGATAGAAATCACTGGGTGCAAAATCCGGGGAATAAGGTGGGTGCGCAGTATTTCGATCGTAAATCGTTCAAAACATCCTTCGTTTTTCTTACGGTGTGTGGTCTTGCATTATCCTGTTGCAATAACGGACGCTTATGCAACTTTCTAGGACGTTTTTTGACTAGTGCCTGTCGCAGTGGTCCGGATAATAAACTTGAATATTATTCTCCATTAATTGTAGTACCTCGGCATATAATCCATGAAAATAATCCCGTCGCAATAAATAAGTAAGATTACCCTTTTCCCAACG
>JAVIWB010006916.1:0-12894 GCA_031893035.1 Dermolepida albohirtum | reverse complement strand
CATTTTGTTAAATAAAGCGTGTTTCAAATTTCGCGGTTTTTTTCAAAGAATAAATAAAACGCATAATTTGCATTCACTTTCAAAAACATTTTATTGGTAATTGAAGTATCAGTTATGACATTTAAATGCGAAAAATACTATATGCCAAATGGCCTGCTCTTACAGCTCCACAGACGTCCACTCTTTTGTTAAAATTTTCAATGACATTTTGACATAATTGAGGCCCTATCTCACCAACGACACTAATAATTTCATCTTTCAAAGCAGAAATTGATTGTGGATTGTTTTTATAAACCTGACTCTTCAAATAACCCCAAAGAAAATAGTCTAACGGTGTCAAATCACATGATCTTGGTAGCCAATTAAGATCACCGTTGTCTCCTGAGATTACACGTCCAGGAAATTTTTCTCTCCATAAATCAATTGATTCGTGTCCAAAGTGAGGTGCAGCTCAATCCTGTTGAAACCACATATCCTCTAGATCAATATTCATTAATTCAGGCCACAAAAATTCGGTTTTCATGAGACGATATCAATCACCGTTGACAGATGCAGCTTAACCAGCAGCATTTTCAAAGAAGTAAGATCCAATTACACCACCTGACCGTAACGCACACCAAACAGTAACTCTTTTATGATGCATAGGTTTCTCATGAATAATTCGTGGATTTTCCTCACCCCAGATACGGCAATTTTGTTTATTAACATAGTCACCAAGTTCAAACTGTGCCTCATCGAAAACATTATTTTTTGAGAAAAATCAGCTGGTTGTTCATTGATGAAATTGACAAATGAACGACGTTTTAAATGACCTAATGGCTTCAGTTCCTGTATTATTTAAACCTTACATGCCTTTGGAGCTAAATCCTTGTGTAAAATACGCCATGTTATTGATCCACTAAGTCCAAGTTGTTGTGAACGTCGTCTAATGGACATTTCCGGATCTTCAGAAACACTTTCACGAACCAAACCAATATTTACTTGTGAACGACCACTACGACTGTATTTTTCACATTTTTTATCTTCCACGGAACCGGTCTCTGAAATTTTTTAATAATTCGACCAATAGTGCTTTCAGATGGACGATTATGTAAACCATAAAATTCACGTAATTTTCTAAAAACTCTTTTCACAGAACGCTGATTTTCATAAAATAATTCAAGAATTTGAACGCGTTGTTGTACCGTGTACGAAGCCATTTTTATAAATGTCATATATCACACTTTTTAAATGCCCACACACCCGTAGAAATTCAGAGCGCCATCTACATTTTATTTATTCTTAAAAACAACCGCGCAATTTGAAACGCCCTTCATATTCATCGAATCTCCGATAAATTGAAAATACAGCGATTTGCTCTAATAAACGGATACTAATCTATTGTTTGTACAATAGATCAAAATTCCACATGCAGAGAACAATTTCGAATTTAAACTATGAAATTCTGCAACGGTTACTACATTAACCAAATCTGTGTCCAACTAATAATTGTTGCTTTAAACATTCACTTTTTATAATGAAAAGTATTTCTTAGTGAGATGAAATGTCTTTAAGTTCAGGGAAAATATGATAAAGTACACCCGTCAAATTTCTTTTTCCATCAGTTTCGAAGGTTCAATTTTTTTTAGTTAGTATTTGTGTTCTTCTTGATCATCGGTAAAAGTGTGTAAATAAACAAAAGTTGTTTTAATGCACCAACTTAATACTGAGTACGTAAAGTTATTTACATAAACGTAGACCGTTAAAATTAGTTTTGCAAGTATGGCTGGGAAACTCTAAATTTATACGAAAATATACAAAACCTAATAGTAATATACTTTAATATTTTTCAAGAACGTGCATTATTTTTACACAGGCGATTGTTTAAAATTTCACAACAATTATCTTGTGGCCAACGCAGTGTTAATCCCTTTGCTGGTGCATTAATGTTTGGATTATCTACACCTGCAGCAAACTTTCCCGTGAATATTGAAATCAATAATTTTCCCCAAGTAAAATAACCCGGTATTTACTACATATGTTTCAGTCAAAGATAATAGTGCACATAGAACACATTAAATAGAAAAAGTTTTTATTGTATCTATGCTTTAAACATGAAAACAGAACTACGTTCTATTAATATTTAAACTAATCGCCAAAATTATTTCTATTATACTTATTTTGTAAACCGTAAATATGGTGTTTATAATCTTCTTGTTTAAAGATATGCAGGTATCTGTTGTCACTGTTAAGATTACTAGAATGTTTTTTAAAAAAAGAAATATTACGGGAATAGTTTATCTGGCGCAAAGTATGGATAGAATTTAATTAAGGACTTCAGTTTCGACTTTATTCTAACAAATATAAATTTAGAGTACTTTAGATGGGCTTATTAAGATTCCTGTGACATGGGTTAATTATTGTTGCCAATTTGCATCGTATCGTGTTTGTATGATTTTATAAGAGAAACAGACAGATTAAACAAGGATGATTTGTCCGGAAGTGAAACTCGACATGAAACAAATGAGTTAAATTTTTTATTATTTCAAAATTTTCTCTGAACTTAAAAACATTTGTAGCAATGATACTAGAGTACAAACGGTACTAGGAAAGTTTTGCAATATGACGCAACAATGAATCGTAGGAAGCTGCTTGTTGCTGCCTGTTGAGACATGTTCATATGTGCATAGTAGCCGCCGCGTCATGTCGATGGGCTCAATTATTCATTAGCAGCGAGAGCGTAAAGTGCTTGCGATCGCATCGTGGTCACGAAATGAGGTACGGACAGTTTTGCATTATAATGTCGTGCGTGGTTTAAACATAGACCAGTGCTTCGAAGAAATGACTCTTGTACTAGGTGATGTTTGTCCACATCGCAACGGTATTCAGTTGGTATAGAGAATTCCAAAGGGGAGATTTAATTGTGGAGGATGCTGAGAGGCCGGGAGGATCACGAACGTCTGTTACGGAGGAAAACGTTACTACTGTGAGAAATATACTTAGCGAGGACAGGCGAGTGACTTACCAACAGATAGAGGGTACTTCAGACCTAAATGCACCAGCAATTCGTTCGATTCTGCGTGACCATTTGCACGTGAAGAAACTTTGTTTTCTCTGGGTGCCTCATCGACTGACTGAAGAGCAGATGACACGACGTGTGGCTTGGTACCGGGAGACGCTAAAAGGGTTTAATAAGGGACAATCTCGGTATGTGAAAAATATCCTGACAGGTGACGAGACTTGGCTGTACTATTACAATGTACCGACCAAAGCTCAAAACAAAGTTTGGTTCTTGAATAATGAGGATACACCCGTATTTGTCAGAAAATCCCGATCTGTAAAGAAGAAAGTGATAGCTGTATTTTTCAAATCGAGTGGAATTGTGGAACGCGTCGTTTTGGACACACAGAAGACAGTCACAGATAAGTGGTATACTGAACAGTGCCTGCCTAAAGTCATTGGATCTATGAAGAACCTGCGGTCAAAGTCAAGAATGAAGACCTGGTTCGTCCATCACGATAATGCTACAGCTCACCGCGCCAAAGCCTGCACCGAATATTTGACCACGACAGGATTGAAACTTTTCGAGCACCCTCCCTGCAGTCCAGATCTTGCTCCCTGCGACTTTGCACTATTCCCGCATGTGAAAATGAAGCTAAAAGGGAGGCGGTTTTCCAATGATGAGGACCTTCTGCGGGCTTGAGACAACGAGTGTGCTTTACTTGACAAATTTTGGTTTACAGATTGGTTTCGAAGGATGGAGAGATGTATTGAGTGTAGAGGAAATTGCCTTAAAAAAATTAAATAAAAAGAACTATATTGCAAAACTTTCCTAATACACTGTATAATTATAGCATTTTTCCAACAAACTTTCTCCAGAACCTCAAAATACTACTCCATTGCTACAATAAATTCTTCATGCGATCAAAATTCTTTTCCAGCCAGAAGAAACTTGAGCTTATGAAATAAATGAAAGTTAACTTGGGCTTAGGTCTTGTTGCGTTTTCAGTTATCAAGCTAATACAAATTAACATTAGTATAGTGAAACCTCTGAATACAAATTGTTTTACATGAATAGTATAGCTAGCGTATACGTACGTGCATGTTTTGCCCTGTCAAAGTTGTTATTTTTTATGGTTTATTTTTGGTGTTTCCGGTTAGAAATTATATTAATACAAAGTGTGAACTTCCTGTACCTTTTGGTGTATTTTTCTTTGTTCCAAGTTATGAAATTTGAATGTTAAAAACGAATTATTGTTTGCCATTTTAAATTTTTGTTTTTGCTCTGCACTTTTTTTTCATTTTTTCACACTTTTTATATTCTTCGCTATACATTATTGGTTATTTTTATTGTAACATTCATACTTCCTTTCAACCTTTTGTTCCTGTTGGGGTTCTTTTTCTTTGCCTTATTTTTCTGTGTATTGTTTACATTAAGTCGCTGCGACAGGTGCCGCTGACGTGAAAAGTACGTCTTCATTTAATTCCTTTTAATTACACTTTCTCCATTACTTTGCTATATATATATATATATATATATATATATTTCCTTTCTATGTATTATTTTGTGTTAATAAGGAGATGTAAAGTCTGTATTCCATGTCTTCCACTTACTATTATACTTGAAAAGTTATTTGAAAATATTTTCTTGTGTTTGCTGTAATGTTGTCGATAGGCTTCAAAAATTTGTTAACTGCTGTGTTTGCATAAACCTTTCATCATTGATTTTGTTTGCTGAGGTTTCTTCAACTGCGAAGCTTCGTAAACTTCATACTAAATCGTGTTTCTCATGGTCATGTAAGAACTGTTTACAGACTGGTATTAACCTCAATAATCTGGAATCTCTTATTGTTTCTCTTCAAGAAGACATAAATAATTCTAGAAGTTCCTTTTCTTGATACTGAACATATAATTCGAAAAATGATTGATCGTGAACAACATAAAAACAATATTATATTTGGTTACCACGAGACCGGCTTGCAGTGACAATAATGATCAAATTACCGTTGATGTTAGCATGGTCAATGTTATTTGTTCTGCGTTGCAGATTGATCAATATCAATATGAGGACTTCAAAACAAGATAGAAGTTCTACCAATCGCTATAGACCCATTAAAGTTTGGTGGTCTAGTGTTTACACGGTATTGCGAAATGTTTCAAAATTAAAAGCAATTCTTGGAATCTCTTTCTTATCAATTTACAGAGACCGTACTCTGATACAATTACAAATTCTTTAGGATGTAAAAGCAAAGTTGAAAGATCGAATAAATAATAATGAATCTAACTTAAAAATTAAATGTAAAAACTGGTTCCTTTATAGCACTAAACATTTACTACTAAAACACCTGTGATCTCTAAACCAAAACTTATTCTTTTATACCTCAATCTGTGAATTATTTTATGATATAATCGTCATTACAGAAAGCTGGCTTGATGATTTAGTCTTGAGCTCTGAGTACTACCTATATATGATATTATAAGCTGTAACAGAAAATGTTCTCATGTTGAGTGTTTTATCAGTGGTGGTGTCTTTGTTGTTTGTAAATTCCTTATTAAATAGTTGCCAATTCTTGCTTTTCCTCTGTAGTTACTTTAATAGTGATTGTTATCTGTCCTTGCAAATATGGTTCAATTATATTTTATCTTGCAGCTGTTTATATTCCACCTAGTATTTCTGTTGACTGATAATGTCTATCCAGAACGTAATATCAACTTTTGTTGTAAAAAAGACATACCTAGGGGACCATCGACAGATTCATAGAGCGAGATTTCGGTGGAAGCTTATTCATGGCCTTATTGACTCCCACAATTGCTTTCTTCTATTAACTTTTTGTGCTCCGTTTATCTTCTCACTCCTGTTCTAGTTTTACCTTACTTATATCAATTTGCCGAAATGCAGAATCACTTTATAATCACATTTTCTTTGATTCCACTAATCCGCAATGTATTTTTTTAAATTTTTTTTAACTTTATTAATTATAGTTTCTATATGTTTAATATATTTTTCGAGGATACGTACATATGTATATTTTTTTTTATTTGTCCTGTAATAGTATACTCCGTTAGACAATAAAGGTTATTATTATTATAAAATTTTCCTGTTATAATTTAAGATCTTTTGATTGCTTTGGTGTCAATAATACGATACAACTTTTTCTAGTTAATCTAAAACATTCTTACGGATATGTATTAGTTTCTGGCATTTTCCACTTATTCGTGCTTGTGTAATACTTCCATTAACTGTATTATCGATATATCTAGCTGCTCTAGATGTGTTACTTCTGTCACTTATGTTTTCTTTTGTCCTCAATATATATGATCCATTTGTATTATGTAACAGAAATAAATGTTTACTATTAAGAATCCAATATTCATTTGGTCATTCCTTGAATATTAGAAGTTTCATTTATATCTAATTAAGTTTTTTACATTTAATTGTCCTTGTAAATGTATTATTATCTATACGTGTCCCATAAATGTCCGTATTGTATGTACGTTATAACCATATTATTCTTTCTCGTATTTCTATAGTAATGTTAATTCATCGATTTAGAATTTATGTTTCAAATGATTTTACCTGTTTTTATCTGTTTGTTGTTGAACGTTCTTTCAATTTTCAACCACATGCTGTTCTTATAGTCCTGATCGTTTCGAAAGATTATATGTGTATCGTGTGCGTTCCTGCGAATTGTTTAAACTTTATTTCAATAAATTACTTCGTTAGGTATTATTTAACTATCGCTTTCCATTTTGTATTGTTTGTAGATGAATTTGTAATTTAATTTATTTAATTATCACTTTTATAGGTTTATTAACGTTATTTCTATTTTTTGATTGTTTTGTGATATTCGTTTTTATGCCTTCGTTTAGTTTCGCGTATTCTAATCTTGCATATATTATACCGTCTGCTGAACATAAAGAACGTTCGTTTGGTTTGATTTTTTTAACAAAATATACCTGAATAATGAATTGCTTTTCGAAAAGGCATTTTTTAAAAGTAAATTTTAGTGCACTTCCATCTTGAACACGTTTTACGATTTTTATAATTTCTTTCCTTTCGTTTTAAAGTCTTTAGTACGGATTTTAGTATGAGTTTTAGTACGATTTGATTTCCGATTGCTTGATACGTCATCAATATCGCTATTTTTTGGGTTTTGGGACTACCGATGTACTACCTGTAGGTTTGGATTAGCCTGGGCCATTGCTCTAATTAATGTCTCCATTATTGCAGTACCATCTGAGTGTTGACATGTTTCTCGTTTTTTTTAGATTCCCCTATAGCACTGCTAAATACCACATATTTTTCTGTTAATTTTTCACTTGTTACTAATAAAAGAACATTAACTACAGTACAGTAAAGCTTTTGTAAGCATTTTTTTTCAAAAATATAAAAAATATAGGCTTCGATTATATCGATTATTCTTTATTATCATACAAAAGAACCACTTTTGACATTTATTCCATAAAAATTATTTTCTTCAATTGTTGGCCGTAACTGCGGCTAACGTGGTCTATTCTGAAGTTCCAATTTTCGATGACGCTTTCGAGCATTTCAATTGGTATTTGGCGAATAACGTGAGTAATGCTGGCTTCTAATTGCTCAATCGTAGCTGCCTTATCTACATATGTAGACTTTGGACTTTACGTAGCCCCAAAGGAAAAAGTCTAAAGGCGTGATATCACACGATCTAGGCGGTCATTGCACACGTCCAGTATGTGAAAATAAATGGTCACCAATAATAACAATATATATAATTATAATTGTTCTAGCAATAAAGCCTTGCTTTCATGGACTGTGGCAAGTGGTGCCTTCTTGTTGGAGCCAAATGTCATCGAGATCACGGCCTTCAATTTCAAGCAATAAATACTCCGTTGTCGTGGCACCATAACGGGCACCACTCGCAGTTACGTTGCGGTTGTCTTTAGTTATGAAGAAATATGGACCGACGGCTCCACTTGCCCATCAACCACACCAAACTCTGGTTTTGTCTAGATGCAATGGCTCCTTTGAACCTCTTCATGTTACTCTTTGCTCTAAATACGGCAATTACACTTATTAACGTAGTTATTAAGCTACTAAGAAATGGGCCTCATCGCTAAACAAAATTTTTATCGAAAACACTGGATCTCCTTCAAGCTTTTCAAGAGCCCAAAGACGATTTTAAAGGTCGGCCGCTTTCAATTCTTCAACGAGTTGAATTATGTATGTTTTTAAACCAAGATCCTTACGTAAAAGACGCTAAGTTGTGACGTACTACTAGTCGAGCTTTTGAGATCTACATCGAATCGATGGTTCATGGTCATCGTGTACACTCTCAGTTACCAACGCTGCATTTTCATACTGAATATGGTCTATTTGGTCACGCGTTATCCAATAATGAAAACTGCCTTTCAAATTTTTCGTTGGTATAGCGAATTGTGCGTTCGGTGGACCGCTTACGTATACCATAAGTTGCTCTAGGCACACGAAACACATTTCTCGTGAAGCATTGATTTTCGTGATACAGCTAAATAATTTTATCTGTTCCGGACTAAGCTTTTCCATAATAAAATGTCATACAATACTTAATTAAAATAAGGTGAAAGTTTGACACGACTCACGCTTTATCCGTCAGAAGGTCGCTGTTGAAAAAAGTACATCATAACGTATCACCTATTACTAGATCGTCTGTACGTATGATACATTCCTAGAATCTGTAACATATTAAAACATGCTCATATATTTCATGTAAAATTGCTACGAATTATCCTAACCTGATATATTCACTTTAATGTAAAATCAATGACACCATCCTGACTAATACTTAGGCAAACGGAAACCAAGTATTTTAATTAACAAGTTCAAGGATCATGAGTATAAATTAGTCGTTTGAATACAACGAAGACTTTTATTGTTCCAGTCGGAACGAAAAAGAACGAAAGGAAGCGAAAGTAAAATAAAAGCTCGCATGTAAATAATTTCGTAGTTGAAGTTCGTGCAAATTTAAAACGTTATCATTGTTATGTAGAGTACTGGACGTTAAATATACAAGACACGTTCCATAATAACACAATTATAATTATCAACAAAACAAAAACGGGCCATCCTTTGTTCTACTGAAGGATATGCATAATGTAATTTCTGCATAATAACTCTCCGCACACTGCTACTCATAATTGCACTTAAATTCCCTATGGAGTTATAGTAAAGTTAATAACACTTTAAGTAAATGAATATTAATTTGTGGGAAGTTTTACTGTTTAGAATGCCAAATTAGATTGTATATTGAAATCGAGAATTAAACTCGTCCAATATTGTTTGATTGAATAAATGAAATAAAGTGAAGCATTATAAACACGATAATTCTGTGCTTGTACTTCTGTAGACGGTTAGACAGCTTATTTAGACATCATTAGCAATTGATACAATGTACATAATATAATAAACCAACATAAGTGATAAATATTAAAATTTTAAATCCCAAAAGATTTTTATAAAAACCAATCATTTACAGGCAGCATTTCTTTTGTTTTTTTGCAAATGACCTGTTTTGCGTTTTATTTCCAAATAGTCACTTCTGAATAGTATACATCCAACACCGATACCTATGAATTAGAAATGAAAACTAACTTGTTTCATTAGTTAAGAAATTTTAAGGCTTAAGCATGGATCTATTGTTTCTTGGACGGCCCCTCTACAAATGAAGCTACCGTACAGTGCAACTTCAAGTCTTTTAATTAAAACCTGTTTTCATAATGTGATTTGTGGCCTATTTGGTACATTTGACAATGTGGACTTCCATTAGGATTTACGACGATAAAAAAATTATCAGCAATGAGACGAATAGATTCGTAATAGATACTTCTATGTACTCGCGCATATAGAAATGTAAGGAAGATTGGAAAATGTACAGCTTTTATGTAGCAACACTATTAATTCCTCATTTAAAAAAAATTAAAAGCTTCTAATTACTGGATTACTAGTGAATATATCAGCATGCCTATTTTTAGTCAAGGTAAAGTAAAATATTCTGTCAATAACATTCTTTCGAAACGCCACAAATTTAGGACAAAATTATTTGTATTGTGCGATTGCGAAGCAGGATGCGTTCTACTAGATTTCGTTATATATACCTACGACAAGAGCGATATTCAGGAATATAACAAATTATCACTTGTTAAGGCTGAGAATATAGTTATTACATTATTGATATCCTACTTGAATAAAGATCGTAACTCATACATCGACAACACAAGCCAACCAATAAATATATTTTAAAAACTGTTTTCAAACTTCAACCTGTTTCTTATGTATTTTGGTGTGCTGAATCCAAATTTTCAATCAGTTTTTCTCTACCACGTACCAATCTTTCGCTATCTTTATCTTTTGCTGGATATGATAGTATTAAAATATATAGTTAAGATTTAAGGGTACGTAATTTATTATCAGAGTATAATTGAAAAATTTAACATTTTATTAATACAATGGTAGTGTAAGTTTGAATATGAACAGTTCTTTACTTATTAATCTAAAGTTTTCTATTTCCTCAACCTCTTCACGGTAAAAGTTCGAGTGTAGCTTTTCCTTTTATATGATGCTTCTGGAGTTGCTCGTAGAAGGGTCCAACAGTAATCTCCCATCATGTTGACATTCCAACGACTCTGATACTATTTCTCCATCTCCCTTATATCTTGGTGAAAACGCTCCCCTCGTTCCTCACTTACAGCTCCAAGATTATTAGGGAAAAAATTTTAATGTGAGTGTAAAAAATGCACCTTCACACTCATGTTACATTCAAGTTCTCGAAATGTTTTCAACATGTTTTGAACTATATTTTCGTAACTAGGGTCTTTCTGATTGCCTAAAAACTTCAAGACAGATATTATACGCTTACGATGCATAGATAACGTAAAGTAAACATAGAAGGAAACTTTATGACCTGTAGTATTTTAATGTTCATTTTCGGATTAAATACGTCAAAAAACATAAAAGGGAGCCAAATTTATATAAAAGTTTTTTCATGGTTAGCCTGTGCAATTGGTATATAAGGCCAAATCTCGTTTGCAACCTTCACAAAAATAAAACCAGTTGCTATAGAATTGTAAATAGGTAATTAATTTAATAGTATTTGAATAAAAAATTGTAAAAATTGGTTTCTTTAAAGCATATAGTTGAATATTTCTATCCAGACGTTGAGAGGGGGAATATCTGGAGAATATGGCTGGTGAGGTAAACTATTCCAACCAAGTTGAAGCAGTTTATGCTTTGTCTGAAAAAAGTATGAGATTGCGCATTGTCATGAAAAAAGACAACTTTTCCATTACAAAATTCTGATAAATTTAACACTTTCAGTCGATCTAGTTGCTTACTATACATTTCAAAATTAATAGTTTAATTAGATTCAAGACAGTACGGAAGCTTATGCAAATTATCAAATAAGTAACTCTTTAATATATAATATATATCGGGTAGTGTTGTTTTAGATGAAGGCCTCTATTTGATTTTGATCAACGATGGAATGCTTCTTGATCGCGCTTCTTCGTGAAAGAAATTCCTAGCTTTACATTTAGTAAACTATTTGCGAATGATCGATCCCGGTATAGCACTGTTGCCGCAAATATCACATGTTTTTCTGTCTCTTTTTCGCTTGTCGGTAATAAAAGAATATTAAATATAGTATACTGAAGCTTTTCCAACGGGGGCAGCTATTAGATTATCTATATGTCCGACACAGTCTATAAGACGTGAAAACATGGTCATATATTGTTTGTAAAATCGCTACTTTCAACAGCCTGATACATTCAGTTTAATGTAGAATCAACGACGGCATTGTGACGAATATTTATACAAACAGAAACCAAGTATTTTAATTAACCATTTTAAATACAAAGAAGACTTTTATTGTTCCAATTGGAACGAAAAAGAGCGCAAAGAAGCGACAGTAAAATAGACGGTCGCTTGTAAATAATTTCGTTGCTGAAGTTGTGCGAATTTAGTGAAGAATTCTCCTGACGAATAAACTCACACGCTGCGATTTTAGTACGACTGATGCGAGCGTTCGTATTTAGGTCTAGTGTAGGAAATGATTAACTAGACTTAGAAGCTTCGAGAATTGTTTCGTTATATTGATTTTGGTTTCAGAATATTCATTTCACATTTGTAGAAGAAACGTTTTTACCAAACTCTCACATTGAAATAGCACGTGGACGTAGGCCACTATCATTCTAGCAAACTTTCTTTACTTATTATTCAGTAAATGAGTCATTTCATGTTTACTGAGATCTATTTTAAGCCCATCTTTCCATGGCTATTTTGATATTTCCGTTTACAATGTTGTAGGAAGGCTCCAATTCTGTGAAACCATTTACAAGCTCTGCCGTGTCAGTTTGTTGGTTTTATGTTAGCCCTATACCTTTGTGTCCCACAACCCGGACTATTGTCACCTTTTTGCTATAAGTGAACTCGTTCAGGGCGCACATACAACTCCATACAAGCTCAGATCTCATTTCCACTGAATCTAAACTTTAGTATTACTTGGCTGTCGAAGAAAATTGCCACCGTGTGACTTGTCAAGTTCTGCCTGTTAACAACTGTTTAATAACATAGTAAGTAAGTGGTTATTTCCACTTTTAATACCACCTCACCACATCCTTTCTTTGAGTCCATGAGAATCTAGGATCGGTTATTGAGCATGTATTGACATTCGATACTTTATAATTACATGAGCGAGAATCGTGCCGGTTCTAATTTGGCAACTGTTGGAAAATTTAATGTTACAAATCTGCTGCTGTTTTTTCAAGTTGCCTTATCTTGAAAACTATTCATGCCATGCTTGCACTTAATGCTTGGAAACGAATCACCAAATAGAAGAGCAGTTCATAAATTGTTTTAGGAAACTGTTCTCTACATAGCGGAGAACAAAGAGGGAGACAAGC
>JAVIWB010006915.1:0-130309 GCA_031893035.1 Dermolepida albohirtum | reverse complement strand
GTTGCAATTCTGAGTCTATAATATCTTAACAAATACCCTAGTATGACTCTGAATTTTCATTACTGGGCTATTTAAATACGTTTTCGAAATATAGGAAACGAAGCGAATTATGTTCGTTTATCATAAGTCTTGCTTTAAAAAAAATTTTTCAGCGGTTTAAAATTTTATCAAAAATAATTTCTACAAACTTTTGTTCAAGCACTTCATCTGTTAATAATTTTCTTGCATTCGCCATTTAATTTTGATGGATTACTTCTTCAGTACATCTGTAAAACGATTTTTTTCATTCATGATCCTATTTATAATTTTCTACACCATACCTTAATCAAAATTGTAAACGATCTGATCTTTGTTTGATGTTTTGGAAATTATGTCAGTCCAGAGAATCGAGTGTGGCTTCTGAATGATTGTTTGGCCGAACTTATTTTATTAAGTCCCACAAAATCTAAATATATTATGTCTTCCTGTTCACCAATACAGTTACTAAGATAGTAATGAAACTAAGAGCAGGTCATGCACTTTACATGAGACTTCGTTCAGTCGCTATTGTACACACATAATTTTGCAAGACATGCCTCATTTAATCAACAAGATTATGCTGATCGATTTTCACGTGTATTGCATTGAAACGGTAGCGCTAATCGTATAGTTGCTGAATATCGACTTCATTTTCGAAAGAGAAGAGTATCAGACTGAAATTTAAGATAATCTTCAATAACGTATGTGAAATAGGAATGTCTCCAAATGTGAGAATTACATGTCAAAGGCACGCTAGTCCTGGTCTTGCAATGGAAGAAGAAATTCGTAATATGGTAGAGCGTAGTCCAGGTGTGAGTACAAGTCGCCTTGCATCTCGTTTCCAAATTAATCAAAGTACAGCATGGGAAGCCAAGAAGCAAGAATAGTTAAAAACCTTACATTATTCGGCGCGTCTACAATCTTCATGATGGTGGTAGCACTTCGCAGTTGCATTTTTGCCATTGGATAAACAAAAATCACACACTTTACAAATGTATTTTTCTCGTTGATTAACCTGCTTTTACATGACGTAATGAACGTCGTTGATCAGAAGAAAATCCGTATGCAACTTCCACCATCAATTGAGCATAAACGTGTGATAGGGTATAATTAACTAAATTATTAAATTAACTTAAATACACAGTCCGACGCAGAGAAAACTTAGCTTTTTTTTAAATAGTAATTATTAGTGCCGCCATCTATTAACAAAAATATACGTCGGTAAAGTAGATCTTTCACCAATGTTATGTCAAAATATCATGACATTTGCATCATTAGATGCATAAGGTAAGTGTGTATTTAGCGTTGGTCGAGAAATGAATTTTTAACAAAGAGCAAATATCAAGTTCTGTTTTAAACTCAGTAAATCGTTTACTCACATGTTTAATTTGATGAAACAAGTGTATGATGATGCGTGTTTATTACATACGTGTGTGTATGAGTGGTATAAATGATTTAAAGACGGTCGTACGGACATAAATGACGACGAACATCCTGGTGCAAAAAACCAGTGGTTACGGAAAGTAAGTAGTAAGTCAAAACTCTGAATGGAAGCGTCCGACGAAGAAAGACCGCAAAAACTCACTTTGGAGAAGTCAAAAGTGCAGACAACGTTGATTCGTTTTTATGATTCGAAAGGCATAGTGCACAAAGAGTTTGTACTAATGAGTCTAACAGTCGATGCTGTTTGTTATCTTTGTGTTATGAAGCGTCTTTTGGCGCTTATTCGACGTGTACGCCCTCAATCTCGTGAAAATAGTAGCTGGCGTTAAATGATAATGCGCCATGTAATCGCAAGATGCTTATCACTGATTTTCTAATTACAAATGGCATTTTAACATCAACTATTCACTATTTGCCAAATTAAATTTGCCGATGAAAGGACAGCGTTATGTCTATGTGGTTTCGATTTAGACATAACGCTGTCCGTTGGTCGACAAATGTAGTTTGGAAAATGTTAAAAAGGCGTCGAGAACTATCTTGAAGGACATCTCTAAAGATGAACATAGAAATTTATTCGACATGTTAATTGACCGTGCAAAACGTTGTATTGAAGCTGAAGGCGACTACTTTGAATAAAATTAATGAATTTTTCCAAAATAGTAAGCTTTTGCCTTTATTTTATAAAAGTTCGGTTTTCTCTGCGACAGACTGTGTAATCTACTAATTGGCCCAGTTGCTAAATAACACGTCTTACTGGATCTAGAGTTATGAAGTTAAAAAGCAATTTGACGGATTTACTGAACGATATTCCTTTGAAAATTAGGCAAAACATCTGCACATTCTAGTCGTTTTGTGACCAATTATCTGAAAAACTACTTTCCTCATCGCTGGACGTAGCGCTTTTCGAAAGTATTCACCAGATTTTAATCCCCTTGTTTACTGACTTTGCGGATATGTAACTGAAGTGAAAACAAGAGAGGTTATATTCGATCATATTGTCAAATGTGGAACATTCGTAGGAGTGCACTTCAACGATCTAGCCGTATAATCCATAAACAAGCTGATACGAGTATATAACATCTATCAAATACAAAAACACAAAATAAGTAATTTCATTTTCTGATGAATTACAATTATTAACTAGGGTAAAAGCAGTTTCTACTTAGTAACCGCTGATATTGGACTATATGTATATTAGAATTTCTGATCGCATTTGCATCACAAGCACCTTCTAGGATTATGGCTGTGTTCTTCCCAATCACCCTAGCTTTGCAATTAATTTATATCACAAAAAATAATTTGGATGTTATAAAATAAATCTAAATAAATAGAGAAAATTGTGAAGAAGCACTTTATTGGATAATATTGCTATATTTAAAGGTCCGTAAATTGACTGAAATGAAGTAGTATCCTAGAAACAATTTCTCTAAAAAAAGACTCAGCTGAAATTCTGGAAATCTAGGTAATTGGTTTAGGTGGGTTATTCTAGATTAAATAAAACTGCAAAGAAATTTTGGCCTTAATAATTTTATCCCTATTGCATACAATTGTAAATATTATGCAAATTCCAATTTCGCTTCAAATACAAAGCTTTGTCACACACAAAAAACTGAAAATTACTTCTTTAATTTACTTAAAAGTAACCATAAATTCATGGGGTTGCCGAAAAAAAAACACGTTTCGTCGCCTCTTCTTCTGAATCAAATAATCAAGCCTGGCAATATAAAATATGCTAATCCGCTGAAATTTAATTAACAACAGTTAAAATGCAATTAACTCAAAGTGCTTAATCCACAGCACATAACCCAATTACATTTCTTTCATTCGCGTACAAATACATCAACCGTTATTTTTTATTTCGCGTCCTGTCCCTGAGAATAGTCCCGTCTCTATCGTCCATATTGCTTACTTGCGTTGTGTTTGTTGCTGCCCCTCCATTCAACTCGTTCCAATTTCATTACAATTTAATTAATTAAAAGGAGGCGAGTCCATAACCTTGCGCAATCATTGGCAATAAACAACTAAGTGGTCATATAGATTAGGCCCGTCTCCTGGGGAACAAACATTAGTATTCATCTATCGTATTGAACTATCGCTCACGTTCTAATGTGATACAGGAGTATTGTGAACGGAATACGCGTACTTAACGTTAATAAAGTTAAATAAATTATACACTAGAAATGCATAAATTTGTCGCAGATTTTCTTTTGTTCCCTTTAGAATTATTACAATCAATATCAAAGCTGAAAATGTTTGCGGGATACACAATACGATAGTAGTGAACTTATAGCACGTTTACAAAGTAACAAGGCTTTTTTAATACTTGAAAATAATAAAAGAAAACAGGAGTATTTAACATCGAAACAATATTTATTGTTTAACATTTTCATAAATTGATTTTGGTTTTTTTTAAGGTGCTGTATTTTAAATTAAAAGGTTGTTACTATGCTCTCACGAGGCCTAACCTGAATATTTCTTGTTCAGTTTTACAGTTTACATTTTGCTTGACTTTCGACAGAATAGTACCTGTACTAACGGTCCATCGATATTGCTTTTTAGCGCTCCGTAGCCATAATCTGCAACCTATGCCTATTCTATAATTTACACATGTACCAAACTGTAACATACTTCTTCTTTAGCATGCCTCCATGAAAAAACGATATTTCTTATCTAATCCATGTGTGATAACTTATTATTTTTCGTTAAATCGCAGAGAACATGAAAACTTATCTCTCTAACCTTCGACAATATGTGTCCTACAATGGTTGCTCCTTTAACACGTACATTTTCTGGAGTACCGTAGAAATCTAATTTGGGTCCACTAACTATCATAATGTTTATCAACGACAGTACCAATGCTATTACCTATGAACAATTTCTTATTACCGATAACTTGAAAATATATCGTAGAGTATCTAATGTGGACGATTCTGCAGCACTTCGAAAAGACCTTTTAAACATTTCTCAAAGACGTATTATCAATAACGGTTCACTAAATGTTAATAAGTGCAAAAATTGACCTTTACTCGGAAACAGTCTTCAATATTATTCAATTATGAATTAAACTTTATAAACTCGGATTGACTTAAATAACTGAAGTATTTAGGAGTGACATTCGATGCCGAGTTTGCGAGTCATGTGGACAGGACCACCGCTACTGCAAGATGAACTTTAGGCTTTACGGTTAGTAATTGCAGATTTTTACAAACAAAGGAATCTAAATATTTTCTATGCTGCTTTGGTTAGACATCGCCCTGAATGTGCTCCGATTATGTGAGGTTAAGAAATTCCTTTCTGTCAAATTGGGATGATACAGGGATTGTGTGCGAAATTTTTATGCTTTCGATTGGATGTCAGAATTTGGAGAAAAATATAGATTAATCTGTACTCTTTCTGTGGTTGAATTTGCATTCTTTTCGATTTAGACCTGTTCCTGCCATTGAAATATTTTTAGATAAATGTTTAATAATCTAGTGATTCTCCATCCCTTCTACAATACCTGAATAGTTCTACATTCTGGGATGGGATACGCTGGTACTGCCTACTTACTATACAATTTTCGCGTATCAATTACTTAGCTAAGTCACAGATTTATGTAATATATCACGAGTTTAATTACCTTCCGGAATACCTTTTCTCCCCTAAATTTTTTAAAGAAAGCCGCTGCTAATTACTCTACTGTATTTATATGGCACGTTTTTTTGTTTTGTTTATATTCATCTTCTTGTTTATGGATTGTTTTACTAGTCCACAATAAGTTATATTAGTTTCGTAAATTCTGTTGGGCAATACAACTACTGTTATGTTAAAGTACATAGTGTCCATCTCTCTTTATTATAAATCATATATGAATGTTCGAGTGTTTCAATTTGGGTTAAAGATCCAAACTGTATTCTACCTCACTTCACATACAAATTTTACAATTTATGTAAAATTTTATGACTGGACACAACATAATATTATGATTAATAGTGATTCGTATTTGAATTATTCTACCAAAAACAATCAAATTTAGATTATTCTATTTTTCATTAATTTCTTGGTGAAATGTACAAATTTTATGATACATGAAAGTATCTACGTCTTTAGTGTAAAAGTTCCCATATCTTTATCTAAAAGGCGTTTTTAAAAACTTTTTGAAATTAATATATGTGGACTAGTCGATAATTTTCATATTTTCTTTTAAACTTTCTGTTAACACAATATTTGGGAATAACCTCAATTAATCGTTAATAATAATTGGTTTGAAATTAAATTTTACTTAAATCCTAATACCGATTAGATTTTAACTAAAGTTAAAACTTAAATATATAGGTATATTAACGGTTTTGTATAAAGTCTATCTTTTTCTTTATTTTGTTTGCGAAAATATCTTTAGTACATTCTAAACATCTTTATTTTTTTAGAAAGACAATTTTGTTATAGGCTAGCGACGATTTCTCTTAAGTATTAAAGGTTTGGACAACTTTCAACAAAAATGAGAAACAAACAAAACTAAAAAACTACTAATACACAATTGGATAACAGAAACGTATATATTTAAAAATTTGTTCTTCTTTAACGGAAGCCTAAATGCGTTAAATGTTAAACAAATGAAAAATTGTGATATTAACAATATATGGTATCGATTGAATGTGATTCCACTGGATATAATGTAAGACAATATGGTTTTATAACTTTATCATCCTCGCCACTCTACTTATCCCCAAACGATTTTTTTGTCTAAATCTAAAATTTATAAGAATATTCAAATAAACGATAGACGTAAAAAAATTAATGAACCATATGTACTCCATCAGTACTGAATTAAATTCAGATTCCTTATGAAATGCTAGTCAGAGATTTTACAATTAGCGCATTGCGTAGCAGGATATTTAGAATATTTGTTGAAATTTTTTTAATTATATTATTTGCCAGAAGTTGTTACAATTTAAAAGGTAAGTAACTTAACCTAGAAACAAGAGGGTATATGATCTATTTACATTTGTAACGCCCTAATGAAGTTTGGGAACGTTTAGCGGGTAGTTATGTAAGTTTTATAAGTTTTATTATTAAATGCAATACTTATTAAATATAAAATACAACTCTCCAAGTTAAATGCTGATGTTTTCTAATTAAGAACAGTTTATTTATCAAAAAATGCATCTTTTTTTTAATTGAACATAGTAATATTTTCATTATATTCGTAGACATAAAAAACCGAAGGTACATATATAATTTTATTACAACGGAATTAAAATTCATAAATTCAAATAAATAACCGATCTGTCTGAATAAAATAAATATATTAGCATCGTACTCTTTGTTGAAAATTAAATCAATAATTTTTACAAATTCTATATTGAGTTGTACGATGTCGTGCAATATTGTAAATGATTTGTCGTTTCCTGAGCCCGTTTTGTCTCTCTACTCTACAGTTTGTTCTTAGTACTCACCTCCTTGCGACAGGAACTGTGCCGATGCGGTCGCTTCCTGGCCGTTTTGATTCGTTTCGCCAACCGGTAGGTTGTAGTCCGCTCTACGGCGCAGTGTGGCTGAGTGCAAAGATGGGCCACGAGGTGGCACTTCCGGTGGCGCTGGTTCAGGTGGAGATTCTTCGTTCACGTCTGAAAAAAGAAGATGTTTGAAGTTGTAAAGTTACGTTGAGACTTTATTTAAGCTGCATATTGTCACAGCCTCTGCGATTTAATTTGTAATACAGAAGGTAGTAATGAATGAATGTAGGGAATATTTTGCTTCTTTAGAATTCAGACAAAAGTTTGTACACACTTGTATAGTTAATATTAAAACTTGCAGCTTTACACCTTCGCAGGTATAAACAAAAAAATTAAATTTAAATAAAAATGTTGGAAAACATCTGAAGTTTAAAAGCACAAGTGAAGTTTGAGTTTTTGTGTGAGTTATATATGTATGTATATATGAGTTTAAATAGTTGGAATAACATAATAATCACAAAACATAATATAGTATAATAATTTAGTCAAGGCCACGTGCGTTAACCTAGAAATTTCTAGTATCCAAAATGCTGACTTGTAAGCTTCAATAATATGCGGAACAAAAGTAAAAGATGCGTCGAAGGGTATTTCAAGAGTTAGCAAGAGTTTCTGGCTGAAAGTCAAATTTCCGCTATGGTGTAAGTGTGCACAATGGTATATATAGTCCTTGGTGAAAAGAACTATACTTCCATTTGATAAACTGAAATAAAACTATCCGAAAGAAAGAAACGCATAGGAAGTTCATATATATGTCCCTCAATGGACGACTATAATACGTATATGAACAAACACTATAAACACGACATAAAGTCAATAAATAGGACGCTTTTCGAATACAAAATTTTTATCAGTCAACCTTGATCTCATCAAGGAATTATTCGTTTGTATGTTATCGTAAACTACAATTGTCAACAGCATATATGATACTTTTTGTTGTATATATTGAGAGATATTATTTATGAAACACGTTAAGGAAATTTGATAAAAAATGTTACATTAGTGTATGGCAATAGGCTTTTTCATACTGTTGCAGTTTCGCGGGCTGCAATTCGCAAATATGGCTTTTAGGAAATTAAACATCCACCATATAGTCCTGATATGCTTATTATTTGAATTCCTATTTATTATTAAAAAATATTTTTCTATGTCAGGTCAAGAACATGTCGCTTACCTTATATTTTCGTTAGAGAAGAATTAAGGAAGGATGCCTTTCGTGTAAGAATACCTCACTTAAAATTTCGTATCAAAGTGTGTTTTATTAGAATGAGTGTATGGTGAATTATCTACCAGGTCATCCTATAGAAATTTAAGACTTTGGCATTCACTAAATTATTAAAAATCATATTGTCGTTTACATTCGAAGCAGTTAAAATGATTACAGTAATTCGCGGTAGAACTTTCATAATTTTATAATTACGAAATTAAATTCATACAATAACAAAGAGAAACTTCTTTACATATATTTGCTTGTTATTCAAACGAAAATATTAAAAATATTGTATTGAAGTCGCTTCGAGAAAAAATATATACAAGTATTAGACTTTCCACTCCGCTATTAAAAATTAATGTTGTATGGTAATAATAATAATAACAATATATAATTGCCCAACAGATTTTTACAACACTATTATAGGACAACACAGTGTCTAGTTACATTTGCTTTGTCTTGCCGTGAATACACAATATTCAATGAACTAAACATATTAAATACTAATTTCATTTCTTCTAAGTAATTACATTTCATGCACAAGAACCCACCAACATAAAAGTGAACTGACGAAGTATCGTTGGTAATGGACTATAGTTTATATCCACAGCTGTTAAGTTATTAAAATTATTGCATATTCTGTGGACAGGCGATCCATCCAATACAGTTGTCCTTGGAATGGGCAGGCGAAAAGTGTTTGCTATTCTAGTGGCTTGTCTGGGAACCAAAAAGTTTATCTTTGCCAGAATTTCAGGTGCGTCAATTCTATTGTGTAGAAAACTAAAGAAATTTTACATCATTGTGGTGTCAACGGAGCTCTAATAATTCTATGTTAAATGTAGTTAGTAAATGAATATAAGGAAGATAGTTCCCAGATTGGCGAAAGAGGTACTTTAGAAAGCGCCTTTGGAATAATTCCAGCACATGGATATGTGTTTCATAAAGAGGTGACCACACCAATAACACATATTCGAGTTTCGCCCTAACAAAGGCAAAATAAAGTGGTAGTATGTTGTCAATTGACTTGGTTGTTCTAATTATGAAACCCAACGTTTTTTAATGCAGCATTGGATATATTACTTATATGGCTATTGAATAATAGTTTTAAGTAAAATATAATACCCAAATCCATAATAACCTGGCATTTTTCTAGGCAAGAATTGTTCAACGTGTAATAATTGATATAGACTCAAATTAAAAGCAGAATGTTTCGCAAGAACTTTTAGATTAGACTATTTTAGGAACTGATAAATGATAAACTTTTGAGATAGCGAAAAGTACCTCAATCCATTTCATTGTTGAGCTTGGATTTTATAATTTTTTACTCACTTTTAAACTAGATTTCTTTTAAACGTGTCATATTATTTCTTCCTGGATCCTTCTTTTTCACATTCCTTCTACATTTGTATATATTACTGTCTTTAATGTTCTGTCATTGAACAGAATATGATTTCAATCTAACGCCTTTATTTATGCTTTTATTTCTAGCTTTCCGTGTTATTTACTTCATGATTTCTTCCCTTCATTCTTATTTCTGTTATTCTTTTACCTCTAGAAACTCTCCTCAGGATTTTTCTTTCCCATGTATCTATTCTAGCTTGATTTTGTCTGGTTAAGTACCCATACTTCGTTGCCCCTGTAGCTGTTGGTTAAAGGGTTTTGTATAGGCGTAACTTTGTATTTGTAGATCCTTTTTAGATTGTATTGCCTTGTTTAATATACCAGCATAATGGTCCCTCCTTGTTGATAAAATGGTCTGTTTTTTCTTCACCGTTTCATTTCTTATTAATAACTATTCCTAAGTGTATGTAATTTTTAACTTTCTGAAATGTGATAAATATTGTTGCTTTTAAATCAATAGTTAAGTCCCCTTTTTGCTCATGTTTTTTATTGAGATAATCCAAATACCACGTATTTAGAACTTCTTTCGTTTATAGTAAAGTTACTGTTATCTAGAGTTTCTAATATATTCCTAATCTCTCATATTTTGTACTACTACATTTAAGGTTTTGTTTGTTCCTCCTCTGGAATAGACACTATAGACCCACAAAACGCGTGTAATTTATATTTTGTTGTATTTTTCCAATCTCAATGAAGTGAGCGTATTCGATCAAATGAACAAGACTTGACCGAATTAATTTACCTTATTGATGCTCTACTGTACGTAGAAAAGGTAGAGCCATTTCGAACTAGGGACATACTTTTGAATAATCCTATATAATTAAGTGATTATCGGTATTCTTAAACTACTTGTTAACCCACTGCAGATAGTTACGGCGGTCTTGAAACATGATTACAAAATAGTCGTTTTAGTTGCACATTAACGTAAAAACAATATTCTATTAAAATACCTTCATAAAAGCCGATTAATGTTGTTATCAATGTTTATAACTAGACGTTGAGTTCAGGAATGCACACCGATGGGATTAAGTAGCATCAGTATGGACAGCGGACAGTGGATTTGCGATCTAATTATAAAGTTAGCTCTATCAGACGTAGAGCCTCCGAAACTTTCATTACTAATGGTTGAGCGGTAATGGGATACGCGTCTGATAATAATTTTTCGAATTAACGGTGAAAATAATTGGTAGGAAATGAAATTTTAGAGAATAAATGGGGGAATATTGTTTGGCGAAAATTGAGGACAGCCGTGTTTAACTTCCAAATTGAATTTTGAAATTTACTTGTGGATTATGTCCTCGTACGCTACCCATATTACCTAAATTTGTCACCCATTTAATGTTTGCGTACAAAGTAAAGGCTCCTATAGATAAAAATGAGAATAAACATATTATAAAGTCGGTTCTGATGAACTTAAATTGGTATAGTTTCCCATTCGGAACTAAAATATTAAAGAATTTATTATTTTAACCTATTCCTCTTTGGTTACGAGTCGACGCTCTATTTAATTATGTAACGAACATTACATAATTAAACAGAGTTCAGTTAAAATTTATGGCCAATGGCTCGCGTATCGTTTTAAAATAAACATAATTCTGAAAAACGTATTGAAATAATTCAGAACCAAATATATTTAAAAATTAGGCTCTGAATTAGACATTAGAACAGTTTTCTCAAATACGAGGTTATATGTATTACAATGGTTATTCGTCGAACTCATTTCACTGGTGTGCCACAAGGTTACTATTTCGGGCCATTGCTTTTCAGCATTTATACTAACGATTGACTGACCAGTTTACAGTGTGATTACCTATGTTACGCAGACAATATTCAAATACATGGTACTATAGATTCCATTAAAGATCGTCGTCTTCCAAGACAACCTCCTTAAAATTGAGGTTTCTGTAGGTATAGTAGCTAGGGCCAACTTTTTACTTAATTATTTATTTAGAATCGCAAGCCGATGGCACTTGTGTATCGCGATACTATTTAATTACAATATTCCCCATGTATATTATTGAGTAATGAACTTTCGCAGCTTTGAACTGCAAATTATCTTTATGTTAACTTTGTTTTTAGTTTTTGTATTTATTGTTTTCATTACTGGCATTCATTTATTCCAAACATGTTAAATATCTAAGAAACGATAATGCTTCTAGTAATTGATGACGAATAGAACCTCTGTCCTATGCCAAAATGACGTGAAAGATATAAAAATAATTAGGAAATCTTAACAGAAACCATATTATTTATTGGAAATCAGAATATTTTTATGCACAGGTTTGTCACAGAGACTGCAGAGATCTTACAATAAACACACTTTACGTAACTAATAACAAACAAGGATTTAAATTATACTTAAAGTAATTCGTAGTAAGTCTGAACACGTAACAATATAAAAAGCGAAATTGGAATTTTTATCAGAAAACCAATGATAATTGTCGAGCAAGAGAAGGTTATCGTCTACTGTTTGGTTTTCGATATTTAGGACGAACACGACAAATACAACACAAAGATAATATTTAGCCGTTATGCAACATTGGTTTTTTGGTAATAATCTCCTTGGAATGATAAAAAGTAATGTATCCTGTTTCGACTTCTCCAAGAAAGACTCATTCGGATTTCCTTTATGTGACTGCTAATGTTAACTAAATACATATCTTGGTTCCTAGTTAACGAGATATGAAATTTTTTCCAAACTACTTAAGAAGGTTGACACTTCTTTAATCAATCTCTCGCCAATAGATGGCGCTATTAATTTTGTTAGAATAGAGACATCCCTTTTATTTTCAGAGCGGAGGATTTATAACTTTACAACATACAACATTCGGAAATTTCTAGAAATGAGTTTTGCTTATTGATATCCTGACGTAATATTAACCATTTTTATACGTATTAATGCATGAAATTGTTAATAGACAAATCATTTCTTGTAATTGTTACATTAAGCTGGATTTGGCAACTATCCATAACTTTAATTATCTCTTAAAAAAGAAAATATGGACATTACATTGTTTATGTTGAAGTAAGCAAAACTATAGTAAAGGAAACCAAGAGCAGTGGCTTCATAATAATCTCAATATTGAGGCTATCTTTCTCTTTCATAATTTAAGGATAATTAGAAGGCTTAAAAGGATTTAGATGTTTAATTTAATCGAGTGAGAGTGTTAGTGTAAAAAGTAGTTTAGTGAGGTTTTTAGAGCCTAATACTGGTGACTAAATTCTTAAAAGGCCAACTGTAATAATTTAGGTACTGTTAAAATTACAATCTGGTCAGAAAAACTACTGAACAATATTTTAATTGATGAATAATATTCCTATAAGAAATATTTCTATAAAAACGCATTTTGCATTGTCCGAAAAATAGTAAATTTAATTATTATTGTCCTAACCTTACGTATGACAAACATTATCATAGTTCTGATTTGTTTCTTCTACGAATTGAATCTCAAAAGTTTTGTAGGCCATATTTTAAAATCATGTACAAAAAAAATGATTTTGAGTTAAGTTATATGAGAGAAAATAACGCTTTATTCCAGAAAATATGAACAACATCATGATAAAAACGAAATATGTGTTTCATTTAAACATTTTTTTATTATGAAAATTATTTCTCAAATACGGTACACGAATAAAAAACGTGGGAAAGGTACCGAGGGTTGTGTATTACTTAACAACGTTAAAACTGTAACATTTTGAAATAAAAAGAGTTATTTAATAATCTCTAACGAGGAAAACGATAAACAAAAGGCAAGCCAAACAATTTCCGTCTTTTATTTTTTATACAAATTCATTCTCTCTTTATATTTCTTCCTTATTGCTTTTTTCAAGTAGCAAGGAAAATCTTTAAAAGGAAATATAACGGTACTTCTCTTAAAGAAGTTCTAAAGATATAAAATATTATTTAATTTTAACTTTAAAAGAGAAGATTCTAACGTGAAATATTTTTTAATCGAGAACGACAAACAAAATCTAATACTAATTTATAGAAAACAAATTTATATGATTAAAGATGATTTCTATTCCTTTGAACAGACTTTTGTCAACGATTAAAAAGGGCGTAAACACAATTAAATCTCTAGAGCTCATGAAGGTTTTGACCTTCAAACTCTTCCTCAATAAAAAATACTCCTTTCTGTATAAAAAAAGGTTCGAACGTTTGAGGAAACGATAATCTTTGGATTTAAGAACACGTTTGTGTCTACGATTAAAAACTGTGTAAATAGCATTTAAAAATTCTAAATTTCTGAAGCTCATGAAAGTTTTGACGATATCTATAACCTCTATTTGACTAAAAAATGCTCTTTTCTGCGAATGAGGACGTCCAAACATTCAAACAAATTATAGTATTTGGATATAAGAACACACTTTTGTCCATAGTCAAAGACGGTCTAAAACCATTAAAAAATTCTAAATCTCTGAAGTTGATGAAGGTTTTGACAACATCTTTAACCTGTATTTCATTAAAAAATAGTCTTTTTTGTGCAAAACGACGTTTAAAACGTTTAAAGCGTTTAAAGAAATTATAATATTTGGATGGTAAGTAGAGCTATATTGTTTTGTTTACAGAGCCAGGCCATCGTGTAACGGCAATCAATACGAATAAATATCGAATCGGACATACATATGCTCCTGTAGGGGCAAACACGACTCCTCAACTCTAGGGATAAGTCTAGGTAATATTGTAGATGCTGTAGAATTTGATTCGATAAATTTCGGAACTGTTGTTAAGGAAGTGTCGGATTATACGTGATCCTGTAAGAGTAGATCCCTTTTTTGTGTTAGATGCTGTATTTTCAATTTATAGCGCCTACAACATAAATTTACTAAAGGTGAATCCATAGAAACCGCGCCTTTTGAAAACATGAAGCAAATATTCCCAATAAGACTGTGGAATGGTCCATTGGTTATTTTGTGATCATAGTAGGGTATTTGAGAGCGTATTGGAATATACTTATATCTAAATTGGAAGCATACGTAGAACTTTTGGTATCCTATCTGATAAGACAGGAAACTATTGGCTAGCGTCAATTACAACCAGCATATTCCCAAATAAAATGTTGGAATAGGAGTATTTTCCAAGGAAGTTTGTTGGTCCTTTTATTATTTTGGATACCCAGTAATGATTTCTTCAACACGGTACAAGGAAGCTCTCATTAGTGAGTTTAAAAATGCTGAGTTTCTACGTAAACTTATTCAAAATCGAACTGCTTCTTTATGTTTCCTGCCAACGGTGAATTATTTGATGCCGACGTATGCAACACACTCCAGAGATTCGTTCCTTGTCAACAGAGCTAGAACGAATATCCTAGTTATATTACCGAAACGTTAATGCGGTTTTTACTGACATTCTCCACGTGTACTTGGCCTTCATATATTCCCATAACTTTTCCCATCATTTTGATTGCATCTCTGATTAATGAACTACCTACGATTACTTAATAATTTACATTGTATGCGTACATTTGTATATATGCCGGTTTGTATATATGTATATGTATACTCAGCGGCAAAATTAACGCATAATCAGTAAATCTTAAATAATTTATTAACAAATCAAAAAATATTACTGACAAACTTATGACTTATCAAAGCAAAGGTACATAAACACTCAAAGAATGAAATTTGATTAAATTCATTTGTTTTTCCTTATTTTACCGTTAATTGTTTTTCTGCACTGAATTTTGAATTTGCATAATTTATTAAAATGACAACAATGAAACAAAATGGTGATCAGTATTGAAACAAAATGGTGATCAGTATCTAGTATGGCCACCTCGTGCTCGTATACAAGCTTGAATTCGACGTGGCATACTTTCAATCAAATTCTGAACGACGTTTTGGTTAACATTTCCCCATTTCTCTTCCAGCGCCTCCATAAGTTCATTTATTGTGTTTATTCGTGGTCTTATATGCTGGAGCTTCTGTTTCATATCATCCCATAGATGCTCTATGGGATTCAAGTCCGGACTGCGTGCAGGCCAGTTCAGACACTGGATACCAACCTCGTTTAGAAAATTATTGACGATATTAGCCATGTGAGGTCGCGCGTTATCCTGCATTAATAGGAAATTTTCGCCGACTCCTGCAGCAAATGGCACTACATGGTCTTGAAGAATATCTTCAATGTACCTGTGAGCATTTAAAGTAGGCCTACCTACAATGACTAGATCTGTAGAGCCATTCAAAGAAATGCCTCCCCATATCATAACAGAACCTCCACCGAATCGATCTCTCTCTACAATCGCGCATTCCGCAAAACGTTCACCTGGTCGCCTCCAGACTCTCTGACGGCCATCTGCACCTCGTATGCAAAACCGGGATTCATCGGTAAAAAGTACTCTTCGCCAATCATCAATTCCCCAATTTGCATGTTCACGACAAAAATTTAGTCGAGCTGTCCGATGACGTGGTAACAGAATAGGGCATCTAGCAGGGCGTCGAGCGTGCAGATCAACTTCTGCTAATCTTCTTCGAACTGTCCTTTCGCTAACTTGTACACCACGGGTTATTTCTAATACACCCTGAAGCCTTGTAGCAGTCAAAGTGCGATCACGTAGGGAACTTAAAGTTAAAAATCGGTCATCTCTCGCCGAAGTCGCTCGTTTCCTTCCTTGCCCCGGTCTCCTTCTTACATCACGAGTTTCCCGAAGTCGTCTAGCAAGTCGGGAGACAGTCGATTGGTTAACTCCAAGAAGATTTGCGACATATTGTTGAGTCCTTCCTTCTTGAAGCAATGTCGTTGCTCGTATAGCATTATTCCGATTTAAAATACCCATAACAAAGAAAATGCTTTAAATGACAATAAAGACAACAGAAAGTCACACAAAATAACAACTTTTAACGAATTTAACGAATACAATTGATCTGTGATAATTACACTTTTTCTGACAACAGAACTAAACTGACTTAATAAACATTGAAGTGCGCCAATTATGATTTTATTTTTAAGCATTAAATGCTTTATTTTATTGTTAGATGCAAACAAAACAAATTGGTAGCTTTTTTCGGAAGAAAATTTCAATTTTATAAATTATGCGTTAATTTTGCCGCTGAGTGTATTTATTCATTCGGTGTGAGTTTCCTGGGTATCGTAGATTCATGTTTGGTGTGATTTGCTAGCGCACTGTACCGTCTTAGTGTTTGTTTTGTCCTGTAAAATGATTTGTCTGTTGAAACAATGAAGATCATTGTTATTCTTATTATTAATAATTATACAGATGACACAAATGTATTAATCTATTATTAGGTTTAAAGAACAAATTGGATTTGATAATTAAATATAGTGATTACTACAAAAGCTTGGTAAAGGCTCGTTTCTAGGCAATAAATTATATTTACTATACTTCCATCTTTCCAATAGAAATGAGAGAACTTGAGCGAAGGAAAATGCAGAGGAAGTACTTATCTCGAAAATAACTAAATCATTACTACACTTACAAACGCAAGTGCTGAAATACGTACTAATTTAGTTATTCGATTTACGATAAAGTCTTAAACGCCGCTATCTATCCGTCATTACACAGACTTGTCAGCCCACCTTCTTATTTTACATGATATGTATTAAAAATATTATCATTATAGGAAGTCCCCATTTTTATTAAGTCCAACCAGACTTAACTCTAACTAAATTTCTAACTTTTGAAAGAAGTTTAAGCATCATGTAAAATATTAGGTTGAGTCACAAATAATTTTCGTTATTGGAAACAAATTGTAATGATGCATAGAGAGTATAGATTACATACAGGATGTCCCAGGGAATGATTACCACAGTTGAAGTATGTGTTACTGAAGCAATTCCACATTAAATATACCTAATACATATGCTTTAAATTCTATCGTAACTGAGCTGCAAGCGTTTGTAATTTTAGATAGCTCTACTAATGCCGGTATTGTGTACCGCTGCAAAAAGGTCTCAATACAAATTATTTAAAAACGAGTCGCTTTATTGAACTAGTTGTTGGAAATGTTCACCACTTGCTGTATATATAGTCTAGATATCTTAAAATGGAAGAGCTATATCTGCTAACAGTCCCAGGATCAGCATAAATAGTTTCTGCGGTATCCATAATTTGAGCAATAAATTATTCTCTCTTCTCAAGTTGTTTCCCACAATCCGAATTTTTCGGCCTAGCCTATAAAAAATAATTTAGGGCATTTCAAGTTCCTTGGTGACCAAGAAACTGCTCAACCTCTTTCAATCTAGCAGTTCGTATAATTTTAAATAAGAAAATCTGTTACTTCTCCACGAACATGCTGTATTCGCATTCGTCATCTTACATTAAGAGGAACGTTCCCATAATATTTTAAGATCATTTTCTTGGTAAACGTAAATAACAAACTGCCGTGAGACGTTCTTCGTCTACAAACGGACCAGTTAGACGGTCGTCAATAATACCATCCTAAACATTCACCTATATATACATAATATCTGCATTAGTAGGTTTATCTAAAACTTTTAAAAGTTCAAACACAGTTACGAGTTTCGAATATAGGCATTTGTAAGTTAAAGTTGCTTCAGTAACTCATCCTGAAGGTAATCATGCCGTGGGACATTCACTATGTGCAATCTATCTAAAACCTTCACAAACATAAAGAAGTTCATTCGATAATTGTTCCCTTTAATAACATTACGTACACGATTATAGCCTGATTATATAAACTCATACACGTATACTTTGAAGCATTTAGTAACATAGAGATTTCCCGAAAACACATTTTATCCGACATAAATGCATAACACTACATATTAAAGCCCTATATTTCAGACTTAATGTGGACAAAATTTAATGTATCAATTATTTCATATAAACCCATCTGATGATTTAGTTCCAAATACACCAAAGCATGTACACGGGAGTTAAATTTTGTTTAACGTTCTGTATTTGGTCGTAACAGCTTAATTCTATTACAACATCCACGCCATAATGTGCACCTATCCTACGTTAAGCTAATTTTGCGTCGTCACCCAGAGCCTACCTGAACTTTCAACGAGTGTTAATCGCGTTAGAGAAGTTTGATGTTACCCAATTGCACGCCCTTGGACATTATATCTCTACCCAATTTCCTTATCATCATAATCGAATATACGTAGAACTGACTTGCAGTCATACATACAAATTTAAAACTTGAAATAATACACCCAAACTATATGTACAGTCAGTCAAAAAAGTATTCGTACACTCCTTGAACATCGAATATCATCAGTAGTGAACATTCGGCTGTGATAAAACATATTTACTTCTATTCAACAACGGTAGAAAACTGTTATTATTTATAACTACAAAAGACTTTATTAAATATTCTAAAATCGAATGTCACAGAAGTTTCCGTGCTCTTAATTTTAATATTTCTTTATTGCAAGCTACAAATTTAGAACGAATTCGGTAAATCGCCTTTCACGTATTTGTGAACACTAGACTTGATGCTTTTTCAAATATAAGTTGTAAAAGTAAAATTTATAAAAAAGGCGTGTTCTGCAGTGTAGACCGAAAAAAAATATTTAAAATATTCTGAACTGTCGAAATTATACCGAGAAACAGGAGTCCAATGATTCTAAATTAGAGCGACCAGAGAACTGTTACAAATGCAATGAGTTAAAATTCATGGACAAGTGCACTGCGGATAGCTGTACAGATGGAATTTAATACTGGAAAGAGTACATTCAGGAAACGCAATAAAATTTGAAGAAAAGTCGATTATAAGGGAAGAGTACCACGCAAAAAGACCCCTCAGTAGTGACGTTAATACTTATCTACATGCTCTATCTTTTATAACTACCAACCAGGCTTAATGAAGGGTTTTTCACGTGATACTCTTTAGCTATAGCATATTTTTCTTGAAATTCTCTTTTGTTTTCTTAATATACTTTCTTTCCAGTATCCAATTCTATCTGTATGGCTATGTGCACTCATCCATCCATTTTAACTCACTGCACTGATGTCTGGTCGCGCTCATTTAGGACCTTTGGACGCCTATTTCTCAGTAACATTTCAACAGTTTAAGATATTTTAATTATTTTTGTTTTATTTGGCCTAAGGTTTCTTTTATTTGGGTAGCTTGCATGTGTTTACTTTTATTACTCATCTTTGTAAAAGCATCAGACTTATTTTTCACGAATACGTGATACTATGAAGAGAAATTAGTTCTAAATTTATGGCTTACAATAGAGAAATATTTTACAAACAATGAAGTGTACGGAAACTTTCGATATTAGAATATTCAGCAAATTCTTTTGTAGTTGTAAATAATAACAGTCTTTATAATGTTATTAGAGGCTTTTAGAGTGTCTTAATGTTATTAAATGGAAGTAAATATTCTTTGTCATGACCGGATGCTCACATTTGATGACATTCGCGAGGTTACAAACACTGCTTGTATATGATTTGTCTTAAAAAGAATAAGATTGTAGGGGAATTAATGTCATAATTAACATTTAAAGCTAAGAAAGTGACACGACGCAAAAATCAAAAATGTACTGCGTATAGTAATGAACCGAACATTAGAAATATAAATACTAAAGAATATGTCTATAATTTATTGTAATTAATCCTGAATAGATCAATAAGGTTGATATGTAACCCCTTTCCACAATTAACTATTTGTAATCTGTAATTTTTTTCTGTAATCTGTAATTTGTAATTTATCGCGAACTGGACGCGTATGAAAGCATGCACATCTTAAAGAATTTAAGCCTGTGGTAAACTTTAATGACGCCGGGCCCTTTCAAACCCCTCTCTTCTCTCTACTGAAAGACAGGAGGAACAATATCATAAAACACACATAAATCACACAGACATTCCCTGACCATAATAACCTTTTTCAATGTAGTGCATGTTAGTTTAAGTAAAAGTATTTTTTAAAAATCTTGTGAAACAGACACAGTGCACATCTTGGTTTTCAACGGTGCGGATCGCGAACGGAGTTTGTATTTTCCTACAATTTTTTCGCCGTGTTTTACCAGGTGCGACACTTTGAAATTATCTGCTGATGATGACAACTTGGTTGTCGAAATGCGTATACAGAATTTACAAATAGTTAATTGTGGAAAGGGGTTACATATCAACCTTATTGATCAAGTCAATCAACCACAGGCTCCATCAAATTCAACTAATCCTGAATACTTACTGAATAAAATTAAATGATGGACATAATGGCTCTGATGTAAATATGAAAGGCATAATAAGCAATATAAAATGAAACCTTGTATATGTATAATATAATATAATATTATTATAATTGTACATAATATATATAATAATTTGTTAAATTGTTTCTAGGATATCATGAACCTAAAATAGAATTATTATCAAATAGTTAAGGTAGGTTTATAATGAATGAACGAAACTATCGGTAGGAAATGTTAATAAAGTATCTGTGACAGAAAGAATTTTTAAAGGAAATATAACTGGGATAATAAAAATATATTAGTATTAGTATAGTTAAGAAACATTAGGATAAGTATAGAATCCTTCTAGTAGGAATTTTAGCGAAACAGAATTCACAAGCAATTTATACATATAAATTAAATAGTAAAATAAATGTAGGAAAAGGTACAAAGTTACCTTAGGTAACAATATTTATAATACAATAGGTAATAAGGAATAGATGGTTATATAGATTTTGAAGAAACAGTATTTACAAAAGAATTTATGTTAAAAATTTAAGATTACATGATTGTAATGTAAGAATTGTTAACATTCATAAAATGAAATTTTTAATTTGAAAAGAGGGATATATATATATATATATATATATATATATATATATATATAAGCAAAGGCAAATTTGGGAATCCAAGAATGATAAATATTTTGTAATTCATAATTGTTATTAGCTGTGCAACTATGTTCTCGCTGTTTTTTTGATGAAAATGAAACTTTATTGTGAAAAAATGTTTACAAATGAATCATTCAAAATATTGCCCATCACTAGCGACAACTTTTTCCCATCTTTCTGGCAGAGCTTGAATACCGTCACGGTAGAAGTGTTCGTCTTTTGAGGCTATCCACGAATCAAGCCATTTTGAGATGTCTTCATATGAGCGGAACTGCTGATTAGCCAAACCATGTGCCATCGAACGGAACAAGTAATAATTGGACGGCGCAATATCTGGGGCATATGGCGGATGGGGTAGGACCTCCCATTTGAGCGTTTCTAAGTAGGTTTTAATGAGTTTGGCAACGTGAGGCCGAGCGTTGTCATGATGTACAATCACTTTTTTGTGCCTCTGCTCGTATTGTGGCCGCTTTTCGCGCAGTTCTCGGCTCAATCGCATCAGTTGAGTTCGATACCATTCCCCAATGATGGCTTCGTTCGGTTTCAGCAGCTCATAATAAATAACACCGCCTTGGTCCCACCAAATACACAGCAAAATCTTCGCAGCGTGAATATTTGGCCGAACCGACGACGTAGAAGAATAACCGGCAGTCCCCATGATTTTGTTCTCTTTGGGTTGCTGTAATGAATCCATTTTTCATCACCCGTAACGATGCGATGAAGAAAATCCTTCCTTTTTTGCCGCTTGCTCACAGGCGAAAAAACGACATTCAACATCTCTTGGCTTCAAATCATAAGGAACCGAAATTCCTTGTTTTTGAAGCAGTTCCACCGCATGCAATCGCTAGGAAATGGCTTGACGGGTAACTCCTAATGCTGAAGCAAGCTCTATTTGCGTTTGGCACGGATCCTCATCGAGCAATGCCTCCAATTCGAAGGTTTTTGGTCTTTCTTCACGCGAGCGGTCGTCAACATCGAAATCACCATCTTTGAAGTGACGGAACCAATCACGGCACATTGTTTCACTTAGAGCAGCATCTCCGTAAACTTTTTGGAGTTCTCGATGCGCTTCAGCCGCCGTTTTCTTCGAATAAAATCAGACATCTTCACACAACCAAAAGTATATGACGCAAAAACAAAATCACTAATGTGTCTAAGCGGTTTGTTTACCATTTGTCTAAGCTTGGTTTATGACGTTTTGGTCATGTCACAATCGCCCAGCACTTACTACTGGAGCCATCTCTTGAAAAACAGCGAGAACTTAGTTGCGCACCTAATATTTTTTAATAGTAACAGTTAATGTAAAAATATAATTGCTCATTTATTTCTCCTGGTTATATCACTGGTTATTGGAAATAGCTCATAGTTTAAAATGGGGGCTGAATTATTTTGTCACTGGTACAGTGAACAGGTATAAGTTTTACTAGAAGAAAAATAAACTCATCAAAATGTGTTTATTATCAGTAAACTATAAATGCCTGTTATGATCATTAAACACATAAACATAAACAAACTGTAGGTGCAAATCTCACTAAAGTAAAGACAACAAATAGTAAATCTACCTAGGAATAGCAGTTGACGGAAAGATTTTGAAGATATCTATTGACAGAAAAGAAAATGATGTAATTAAGGATTATTTGTGAGAGCATATGAAGATTTTTATTAAGACAGAACTTTTTGTTTATTTTAAAACTGTAAACATTAAACAGTGAAAACAGAAATCTAAAATATATAAGTGTAAAGGCTGTTAATTTTATTCACTGTTTCGAATAAATTTTAATTTGAAAAATAATTTAAAAATTTGGGTCATATTAGAGGATAAATAGTATGATGTTTGTAAAAAGTTAAATCAAATTTAGTTTGAGGATAATAATTAACTATTGTTATGATTGTGAGAAGGCTTTAATTACAACATACAAGTTATTAAAAATTAATTATCTTTCATTGGCTTTACTTAGAATAGAAGAAATTTAAAATGAATGAAAGTTAATACACAGAAGTGTCAAATTGTCTAGTCTATATTTTCATGATTTCAGTTTATTTTTATATCACAAAAATATCGTTGAATCTTAGTGAATTTTGATTACAATAAAAATAGCTTGTTTATTAAGAATAGAATTACTTGGATTTTCGTATGGCATTGAAGGTCATATCATGCTGAAGCATGATTCTGACACGCAAGAGTAATATTCACCATAATTATTAACAAAGTAAGTATATATAGATATTTTATTTTAATTAAAACTGATATAATAATATTATTATTTCATATATGATAATCATCATTTATTTATATATTGTCAATAATTTATAACATTTGGCATGGTTAACGTGAAGTTTGAATATTTACTCGTAGATCGTAAATTTTTATAATATATGAAGTAAAAATGTGTAATTTATTCCTATTTAATTTTAGTTTTCACGGCTTCTTATATTAGTAGACTGTTTAAAGTAATTTACATATAGTAATTCGAATGAACTTCTATAATATTAACACAATATTCCCTATTTTTCATCACTAAATGAAATAGTTACCAGTGTCGAGACATAGTCGCTGATGGGGTTCTCCATGGTATGTAATATCGTTTCTAGCACCTTCTGTACAACTATTACAGGAAGTGGCACTACTCGAAGAGGTCATTCCACCTGCACCTCTGTGTCTGCTTCGACCGTTGCGTCCCAAAGTGCTGTTTGATTGAGTTTTTTTGTTGCTGGCATAGACCACTTCTCCTGCAACAGATATAAGGTTATATATGAAGAGGGAAAGGGTAATGTCTGACTTCGTTAGAGTGCTAGAGAATTTTAAATGTACCGGCATTGTATTTATGTGATTTTTATTTATTCTTTGATTTCCATTACCATATTTTCTAAAATAAAAATATTACTTTTGTTCTTCAATAAGCTTCATTAAATTCTTGTATATGAAATAAACTATAATAGAATATAAAATTTATTATGAAGTTTGGAAGTCTATATTTTCTCATAATATATGTACAATGATCATCATTCAAAATCAAATCAACCTACAGTTGCATTTAGAAAGTAATTTACCAATAAAATATGTATTTCAGTATTTCAAAAGAGCTTTTATAGGCCTGGTTTCTTTCTATCAATTGCTAATTATATAGTATAAAGAACTCACGGAAAGTGTAATATAGATGTAGAAAAATATCATTATATTTGAAAATAAATTGACCAAGAGATAATACTCAAAATTGGAGAAGAGGCTGTTAATGGTAAATTATAACAAAAATTTTATGAAACTGAAGTATTACGTATTAGATATTAAGCCGTATCAGATCGATGCATAAATATGTAGCGTTTTTGGTTTCTATGATGAGAATGCCTTAACAAAAAAGTATGAAGTATATGTTAAAACTTATTTTAAAGTCGTATTGTGCAAATATTGATTTATTTAGTGACCAAACAAATGAACTATTAAGTAGAAAAGAAAAGTTTCCAGAGAAGATAATGTATCAGACGCCTCTAGAAGTACTTGTGTTAAATGGTTTTCTCTATTTAAAAATGGCAAATCGCCCTTCAAATTTGCCTTGACGACTTCTTCACTTCCAAACGAAAAATAGTCAGGTCGTTGAGAGGTAATCGTAAATTGAGTAGAATATATTATTGATTAGTTCATGTATTATGTTTGTTACAAAATTAAGAAACTTTGATTTCTATAAAAACGATATGAATTTATACATCAACCTAATAGTGCATATATCATTGTCGAAAAATGAATAACAAACAATTCAATAATTCTGGAAAGACAAGAGAAGATATGGATAATGATAAACGTTTGGACGAATAAATTGAAACAACGAGCAAGAAAAATATCGACAATTTATAGCATTTTAGCTGAAGAGCTTGGCCTTTCCAAGATAAATTCAAAGTTTGTTCAATATCGATTGGCAAATACCCAAATATTGTATTAAAAATGGCTGTAACTGGCGATCGGAATATAAACCTCAAATTGAATAGCAATCACCAGATATAGGAAATCAAACAATGTTTTTTTATGATGTCATGGATTAAATTAATTTCAACTAATACAACTGTTAATGCTGAATATTATTCTGGTGTTTCAAATTTTGGTAGGCTGTATCCGTTTTTAACGTTCTCTGGATTCTTTTTCCACATAGTCCGTATTCACACATTTGGCTCTGCTAAATTATTTTTTAATCTATTGGCTGCATTTGGCAAGAGAAACAAGGCGTTCTGCATCAATTAAAGCATTCAATTATTCGTGATGGGTAATCACAACACCGTTGGGGTCAATAACGTACAAGTCAACCGATGCACTTTTTAGATATGCAAATCATTATATTTTCATTGAAAGACAATGTTGCGAATAAACGAAATTATTCTTATTAAAATCTCTTAACGGTTTTTGTTATTTTGTCATTTCGGTTACTCTTGGAAGAACGTGAACAAATGATAAATACATAAGAGTATTGAAACAACATTGCCTCCCTCTCTAGTACAATACACCAAAGTATTGAACGAAAAAGCGTCTATCTTGCTGGTCGGCAACAAAGTTCCCAGAGCGTGTATAGACAGGCACTTCCTCATAGACAGTGCCTGTCTATACATGCTCAAACACCGTCAAAGCGCCCTACTGTGCGCTAGCAAAATCAACTATTCCTAGGGAGAAGTTTACTTTTGTACTCTTTTTGAAAATTACTTTCTGAACACTTCCAATTTAAATAAGTTATATGTAACACATAAGTTGAGAAAAATTTGTATTTTCAAAGTATTGGGTTGGCAACTAAGTACTTTCGATTTTGTAGTATAAAATAAAACACTTTTTTTTTAAACAAAGAATAGTTTTTAATCAATTATATATTTTCCATTTTGCTCAATGACCTTTTGCCATCTTTCTTTCAGCTGCATGATTCCGCGCTCATAAAATTTCTGGTCCTTATCAGCAAAAAACTGAACCAGGTGCGAGTGAAGGTCTTCGTCATTTGTGAAAGTTTTACCATTCAAAGAATTCTGCAAACTTCGAAATAAATGGTAATCAGATGGTGCTAGATCAAGGCTGTATGGGGGATGTGGCATCACTTCCCAGCCAAGCTCCAATGGTTTCCCACGAGTTGCCAAAGATGTGTGAGGCCTTGCATTATCTTGGTGGAAAACTACACCTTTCCGATTTGACAATTCTGGCCGTTTCTCTTTGATTGTTTGATCCAGTTTTATTAATTGTTGACAGTAAACATCAGAATTGATCGTTTGGTTCCTTGGAAGCAGCTCAAAAAACGCAACACCTTTGTAATCCCACTAAACTGACAGCATGATCTTTTTTGGTGCAATTCAGCTTTCGATGTGGTTTGAGCTGGTTTATCGTGTTTGCTCCATGATCGTTTTCGAACTATGTTACTGTACAGGACCCATTTTTCATCAGCAGTGATGATTCTTTTTAAGAAAGGGTCGGTTTCATTTCGTCTAAGGTGCATATCGCAAAAGTTGATTCTTTGCGTTAAATGAATTTCTTTCAATTCGTGAGGTACCGAAATATCAAGCTTCTTAACTAGCCCAAGACATTTTAAATGTTTTTCAATTGTTGTGTGCGATACATGTAGCCTCTCCGCAACCTCTCGAACAGTTATATGATGATCCTCTTCAATTATGACTTTGATTTGGTCATCTTCAACTTCAATAGGCCGACCAGAACGTTGCTCATCTTTGAGGGAAAAATCTCCAGAACGGAATTTTTTATACCAATTCTGACACGTGCGCTCTGTTAAGCAATTAGCACCATAAACTTCACATATCTTTGTGTGAGCCGCAGCAGCTTTCTTTCCTTTACGAAATAAAATAGTAAAATATGTCGAAAATGTTCGTTTCTGCACTCCATTTAAAATCAACCCATAACTAATAGCTTTAATAAAAATCACGCACTACTTGCTTCTGAAGTTGCGTCAATGTGACTAGTATCACGCGACAAACGATAAAGTCCAGCACTAATATACGTTATACAAAAAATAAAGCAACGCTCTCCATCAGTAAAAACCGAAAGTACTTATTTGCCAACCCAATAGTTCTGATATTTTTAAAAAAAAATGTCTAAATTGTATGGGTAACTTAGCTGCTTATGAATCAGATTACTTACCATTATTACCGCGCAAACGGTCCTGGGGTGTCGCGTAAATAATACGGCGGGCGTTAGTATTTTCCAGTGGAAAAGGGGACGCTTGACGATGAAGGGGTAAAGGCGATCTTGGGGATACCAGAGTAGGAGGAGGTGTTGGGAAAGGGGTCGTCGGGTTATCGGTCGTCACCGCGTCTTCTGTGTCGTCCGAACGATAAGATCGATCTATACCTGAAATAAAGGGTCAAAAATTAAAAATAAATAGACTTACAAAATTATAATTGATAGTATCCAAAATATTTGAAATAACTATTTTATTTGAATTTCTTCCGTTAGTGTATATGCAGTTTCAAATAACTGGTTGTTTAGCGTGTAAATCGTTAAATTACTAAAAAAAAGTTTTATATGAGCACAGTACCCGCATAGATTAATAAAACAAAATAATTAGAGGAAGGATGATGAATGTATCACCAATAAAAAATTGCACATTTCGTATGTATATTTATAAGAGTAAATTATATTTTAGAATAAAGGTATTTCTTATATATACGTTTTGAGTTTAGGTTTATAATCACATATGTATGTATGTATCAAATCAAACATAAAATATACAGGGCAATCATGAAACAAGGGATGTACATTAAATTATTACAGTCGGTCACAAAAATGTGAATGTTGAATATCGTCAAATGTAAACACTCAGCTATGATAAAGCATATTTACTCTAAAAATTTGTAATTTAACATGAGAACTATTATCATTTACAAATACATTGAATGTTGCAAAAGTTTTCATAGACTTCTTTTTTATAAGATATTTCTCTATTGTAAATCATAAATTTAGAAAGAATTTGGTAAATTCTCTCCATAGTATCACGTATAGAATTGTCAAAATAAAAACATGTCTGGTATTACACGCACGTTAACAACACTATGCAAAAACAAAAAAAGCCTTGTCAACTAGCCAAATTTATCGAAAAAGCATGTTCTGCAGTGCAGATTAAAAAGATATACAAAATATCCTGAACTTTTGAAATTGGCGTCCAAGGATTTTAAATATGCTCGATCAAAGTGTAATGAGTAAAATTCATGGATAAAAGCACGCAAGATAGCCGTACAGGTAGAATTTGCACTTTAAGAAAATATAAACGAAATTTCAAGAAAAACTGGTTATAGCGGAAGAGTATCAAGTAAAAGATCATTCATTAAGAGTAGTAATAGTTATCTATTATAAAGCATGTAACATATAGCTGAGTATTAATGTCATTAAGAAAAGGTTTTTTACGTGATGCTTTTCTGTTTTGTTTTCTTAATGTGTAGAGGATAACCGTCGTTTCGGCTTAGGTTATTAGTTATTAGGTTATTTAGAAGTTTCTATATATTCACGGATTTTTCTAGCAATACTAACAGCTAGTTCGGGGCAGGATTTTAATAGAATTGAATTGGATATGGTGTCTGCAAGTGTAGAACCATCTACGTGTAGCAGCCTAGTATAATGCTTATGTATTGCAACACGAATGGCGTTTGACCGTTGTGTTTCGCCAAAATAAACACTGCCCCACGAATAAGGGATCCTGTACACATCAGGTGCTTCTAGAGAATTACGGTTCTTTACTGAAAATACATCTGAAAGTTTCGAATTTAGAGATGGCTTTAATGTTGTTTTTTATGATGTATTTTTCTGGTGCCATCAGGAGGCCTTGTATTTAGGGTAGATGGATGTTAGAGAAAAGGCATGATGTATGTTGAGTTTCGGAACTTTAGGGTTAAGATGTCGGTCTATGACTTATTGAATATTATGTTTAAAAGAATTGTTGTTATATATTAGGATATTGGTGACATGACTGAATTCCTGAGGTAGAGAATACTGACCAGTACACTAGTTTAAGTACAACAACAAAAGCAATATCAGCGGCTAATCCCTGAATATATCCCATACAAATAGAGACGAAATATCAGCAGTAGAAGTACCGAGGACGCTATTCCAGTCCGGAAGCCAAGATAACGACCGCAGAAGTCTGCAAGCCAGGTCATAAGTGGATATTTAGATTTTGCAATTTTCATAGGATATACAACTAACTTTGGTGTAAGAAGCCTAAGTACGAAACTTTATAATTTTATATTCTAAAATTATATCAAAAATTAAAAAAAAATCTAAATCATTCTTGTAATAAACAGTTTGTAGTAATTGTAAAACGAAATAAATTTTACTAATTAAGTAAAGACAACAGAAATATAAATGATGTATATTTATATTTATAAAGCGTGTAATCATAAAAGCTTTAATAAATTGCCAAACTAAGGGCATATAACAAAAATGCAGACATAAATTCAGCGTCTAATGTGCTAACAATAATTTACACTATACAAATTAATAAACGTTGTCTGATATTAAATGAAACACGTTTATTTTCTTAAACAAGTAATAAAAGAAATGCAAATAATGATTTAAAGCATAAAAAACTATTAATTTCATAAAAAGTTATTAAAAGCCTACTAGATTATAATTACCCCAGCCTTCCAATGTTGTAAATGTCCAGCAAGTTGTCCAGTATATATATATATATATATATATATATATATATATATATATATATATATATATATATATATTATAATACACTTTCGTTCTCGAAGCGAACCATTTTCAAATTGTTTTTGTCATTATCCTTTATCGACTTCAAGTTTTATAATCCGATAATTATTTAGGCAGACTTGCATTCACCACTTTTTCTTATAATCATTTTTTTAAAAATAAAACGTAAGCTTCATAGAGGTCTATTATCGACGACATTGTCTAAATTATTAACTTTAATGTAAACGTAATTAATCTAGGTTTGTCTTTATTAAATGTCTAAATTGACTAGCATTTTTAAATATTTCGTGAAACTTAACGATATTGTCACCCGGGTATTGTAGGAACTAATCTATTCTTTAACAAAAACATCGGTCTTTTTTGTTGAAACTTTTTACTGAGAACATTTGACGTCTTCGTTTGTACGGCTATTACTATTCTGATACACGAATGTATACTGAATTTTTCATTTTGCGAATAGCAACAAAAATGTATTTTGTGAACGTATAAACACTACAATGACATGTGTTATAAGTATATTTTCTCTTATTTTACAACTCTGTCGCCACCTGCATTTTAGATATGTATGTATTTAACAAAAATGCAGACTTAAACAAGCGTTTACGTTAACAATATTTTATACTGTCTAAATTATTAAACGTTGTCTGATATTAAATGAAACGTGTTTATTTTCTTAAACCAGGAATAAAAGAAATGCAAATGATTTAAAGTATAAAAAACGATTACTTTCATAAAAAGTTATTAAAAGTCTACCAAGTTATAATTACCTCAGCCTTCCAATGTTTATTGTACATGTGCTGCAAATTATCCATGAGTAGTCTATAAAATGCCAGTTCTGGACTACATAATTTTGAACCAACAAATTCAGGAATATTTATTCAATTTACAACACATTTTACTTATAATTCTACTCATCATTATCATTATTTAACACATTTATCTCAAAATCCATGTTTTTCTTATCAATTTTGCTCGTACAAACCAAAAATCGATGTAAATTCCATTTTATGAGTCAGTACTGAATTGTGAACGAGTATATAAGTAGATATTAATTACCTGTACTGGAGTCAATAGTATTGTTAGAAATAAAATTTAGTTTTTATGAGCCAACAATTCACAAACCCAAGGAGGTTTCATTTTAATAAAAAAATTTGTCACAATATTGATCCTTCAAAATTGTGAATGAGTATTTTAGAATTGAAAGTATATAAAAAAATAAAATTTACATAGAAACATATGCAACCAATATAACATCAAATATATGTATATAATTTTATCATCATGATAACTATTATAGGTGGTAGACAGGTTTCGTTCCAAACCTGTGAGCAGAATATTTTAAGAATGTGTGACTATAGTCATATTCTATAAATTAATATATAGAGCTTAACAATTATCACATCTACTCGTTCACGCCTCATAATTACAGAGAAAATTATTAAAAACTGATTTATCATATTGTGCACCTCTAAAACATTTATCATATACACTACCGGTCATATTTATTTGCCCACCCTTAGTTTTAGCCAAAATTATTAAACTATCAAATGTGTACTGAAAATTTATTTATTGTACAAATACAATAGTGTAAAATAAATATAAAATAGTTACATTTTTCCTATATAAAAACTTTAACATTAATTATAATTAAATTTTGCTCTCATCAATGTGCCCACGTTTATTTTTGATAATTGCGGCACATAACCGCGGCATCCTTTCAATTAATTTTTGCAGTGTATCTTCTGTAATTTGTGCCCAGGCTTCTTGAAGTTGTTCCCACAGTACAGTGGTGGATGATGGAGCACGTTCTCGAACCTTCCAGTCCAATTCTTCCCAAAGTAGCTCTATTGGGTTCAGATCAGGACTTTGAGCTGGCCACACCAGTATAGAGATTTGCCCTTGCTCTTCTAGTTAACGCAAGTAATCGCCACACAATACAGAAGTGTGTTTCGGATCGTTGTCCTGTTGAAATACAAAGTTTTCGCCAATAATCCTTAGTCCTGAAGGAACAGCGTTATTTTCTAAAATTTCCTTGTAGCCTTCTTTTCTTAGGATTCCCTCAATTTTGACAAGATCGCCTACAGATCTTCCACCAAAACACGTGGCCGAATTTTAAATGCGCCACGCCCAGCACGTTATAAATAGCGTTTCATTGGTTTTGGTTCATTGCATTAACGGTTCAACATTGATTCGTTTAACAAAGCTGTTGCACATTGTTAATTTTATTATCTAGTTGCTAGCAGTTATATAAGTGATAATTACAAGTTATAATATGTCCGATATAGGGAAAAGACGTTATAGAAAAGAATGGGAAGAAGAAAAAAATAATTCTCGGGTAATTTGCAAGTTTATTTTTGAAAATTTAAGTTCATAGTTATGTATAATTTAAGGTTGGTTATCCCAGTGCATGGGAAATTCTACAAAAGCGTTTTGTGAGTTATGTAAATGCACACTCCAAGCGCATAAAAAGGATATACAGAAACATGGTAACTGTAAAAAGCATTTAGAGGCTATGAAGCATTCAAATATTGCTCATAATTGTAGAAAAATTTCTCAATTTATGCAAAACTCTATTACAGAAAACAGAAAAATTGCTGAACTAAAAGTGGCTTCGTTTATTTCCGAACATTGTTCAGTAAATACAGTTGACCATCTTGCACTTTTAATTAAGGATTTAGATGAAAATTCTGAAGTGCTCAAAAATATTAAATTGCATAGAACCAAATGTACTGCCTTTATTGGAAACATATTATCTCCCTGCATTTTACAAGATCTTATTACTGACATTGGTGATAATTGGTATTCTATGATCATCGATGAAAGTACAGCTGTAGATACCAAAAAATTATTATGTACAATATTATGATCCACTATTATAGTAAACGTAATCAAATAATTAAAACCACATTTTATAAGTTACTTGAAATTGAGGCAGGTGATGCAATTACTATAGAAAATGCTTTTAAATCACAACTCAAAAATGATGGCTTAAAATTAGAAAAATTTGTTGGAATTGGTGTAGATGGTACCAATATTATGATAGGTGCACATAATTCATTTGCGGCTATTCTAAAAATTACCAACAAAGAACTTGTCGTTATAAAATGTATTTGCCATTTTCTGCACTTGGCAGCCGAACATGCGTGCAAAATACTACCTCGTTGCTTAGATTTTATAGTGAAGGAGTGCCATAATTGGTTTTCATGCAACACAAAAAGGCAAATGCAATATAGGCAATTGTATGAAACCCTCACCATTAAGCAGCCTCTAAAAATTGATAAGTTATCTGGGACACGATGGTTGGCAAGATATGATGCTGTGACAAAAATTTTGGAACAGTGGAATGCCTTACAGTTACATTTTGATGTGGTAAGAGATAAGGATAGATGTTATACAGCTGAACAACTGTATCAGATGTTAAAATGTGGTAGAAATAAGCTCTACCTAACATTTTTAAAACGTATGTTAAAACCTTTAACTGAAGTCAACAAACTTTTCCAGATGGATAATGGAGATCCACTAAAATTATTACAAGATTTGTACACACTATTACATTATTATATTCAATTATTAGTTTCGCCAGATAAACTAGAAAATATCAGTAAAGATAATCTATCTACATTTAAGTTTCATAATTACGTATTAGATATAAAATACAAAAATTTTGGATATTCCTTTACAGAATTTCAAGGTGTAGTAAATGAGACAGATTTGAAAATCATTAAAACTAGATGTAGGGATTTCCTTATATCACTATGTGAACAATTGCAAGGACGAATTCTCGAAATTATAACGAACTTGCAGAAAATAAATCTGTTATCACCACAGTCTGCAACATCTCAAGTTAGACTGGATATAACTAACTTGGTGCTGGCGTTTCCTAATGTATGTCATGATATCGATTCTACCATATATGAATGGGACCTTCTACCTAGAAATATATGGTCCAATTTAAACACATCCGAACAATTTTGGATAGAAGTTTCCAATGATAAAAATGCAGGTGGACAACAAAGATTTGGACACATGTCCACATTAGCATTAGCTTTACTCAGTTTATCTTTTTCAAATGCTGCTGTGGAAAGAGCTTTTTCTTTAGTTCGTATAATTAAAGATAAACTACGAAATCGCATAGCTATTACTACAGCTGATAGCTTAATGCGCGTACGGTTTTCATTGACATCTGGAGGTTGCATAGATTTTCAACCAACACCGAATATGTTAAATAAATTAAATTCTGAAGATTTGTATTTACTTAAAGTTCCAGACAACGAGGCACAGGATTTATTAGAACCATTCCAAAATATTTAATTTAATGAGATTGTTTATATTTATTTTGTATTGAAGTGATTAAAATGAGATTTTTGAAAAAATGTCTGTTGTATTATTTAACATTTCTAGAACTTATGCATCAGGAAATAAGGCAGCACTGCCTGAATTTTGCGTTCAGCGCAATGTTGGCAAAATAATAAACATTTTGGTACATTTATTTTAATAGAAAACAAAAATGCTTTTCTAAATTATAAAAAAGCTACTTAAACTTGGGGAATTTTTTCGTTGTTTGGGGAATTTTGTTGGGGAAATAGCGTAGTTGTCATCTGGCAACTGGCTGTATGTGTCGCATGTGTTTAGCAAGTCAAATACATATAACCTGCTAAGAAAGTGTAAATTTTATCTATTTTTTGTCTTATTTTTTAGTAGATATTTTTCTTCAAATAATAATGGTCCGACTAAAAAGAACTTATTCTCAAAACAAAATGGCAATCTATGAAGTGGGTATTACGTTTAACGAAGGTGAAGAAGAGCCTTGTTTATTAAGTTTTAAAAAACTTAAAATGTATACTGTTAGAGTACGAAAATAAATGTCCTAGAATACTCTACATAAAAGATATGGAATTCGAAGGTAATCAACAAGTACAATTTGTTAGATTACACTATAAATTGCCGAATGGTGTTATTAGATCTTTCAACATACGATTTGGTTCATTTCCCGATAAAGAAAATTTTTTGCATTCAGCATTTCCTGCGATGTAAGAAAAAAAATGTATCTACTAACAGTTATTATTTCACAAGTATCTCACAAATTGGGTTTAAAGTAATATTATTTTAAAAATTTATTGTCTACTATCTGCTTCTGGGTTTCCGGGCTGGAACCGCGTCACTAGTATATCTGCCGACGTTTCAGTGCAGTAGTTCAGCCCTGAAGATGTCCCATACAAATGGGTACGAAACGTCTGCAGATATACTAGTGACGCGGTTCCAGCCCGGAAACCCAGAAGCAGATAGCATGGACCACGACCGCGGAAGTCTACGTACCAAATTTATTGTCTACATTTATTTTAACGATTTCAGAAATATTCTTGCAATTAAAATTTAGTGTTCTACATATTTTATCAACTTTATGTAATGATAATTTAAATTATTTTGATAGACTTGTGGATTCTGGACAGTCATCGACAGAATCGGGAAGTTATATTATTAAGTGTTTTCATTTTTTTCAAATACACTGTGTCAGAATTCATTCCAATTTATTTATATTTAAAATATTTTTTATTTTATAAAATAATATTTTCAACGTCTACGTTTATATGATACACATTATGTTAATATGTTAACAATTAATGTTAAAATATTCTGCTCACAGGTTTGGAACGAAATCTGTCTACCAATTATAATAGTTATCATGATGATAAAATTATATACATATATTTGATATTATATTGGTTGCATTTGTTTTTATGTAAATTTTATTTTTTTATATATTTTCAATTCTAAAATACTCATTCACAATTATGAAGGATCAATATTTTCACAAATTTTTTTATTAAAAATGAAACCTTGGGTTTGTGAATTGTTGGCTTATAAAAACTAAATTTTATTTCTAACAAAGCTATTGACTCTAGTACAGGTAATTAATATCTACTTATATACTCGTTCACAATTCAGTTCTGACTCATAAAATGGAATTTTTACATCGATTTTAGGTTTGTACGAGCAAAATTGATAAAAACACATGGAATTTGAGATACATGTGTTAAATAATGATAATGATGAGTAGAATTATAAGTAAAATGTGTTGTAAAATGAATAAATATTCCTGAATTTGTTGATTCAAAATTATGTGGTCCAGAACCGGCATTTTATAGACTACTTCCAAGGTTTTAGTAATCTGTGATCATTTTATATATATATTATAATGCAATTTCGCTCTCGAAGCGAACCATTATCAAATTGTTTTTGTTCATTATCCTTTAGCTGCTGGTTTTATACTCCGATAATTATTTTGACAAACTTGCATTCACCATTTTTTCTTATAACCTTTTTTTTAAATGTAAAACGTAAACTTAATAATTATAGCTAAAGGTCTATTATCGACCATATTGTCTAAATTTTTAGCTTGAACAAAAATAATTAATCCACGTTTGTTTTTATTAAACGTCTAAATTCACTTCCATTTTTAAATATTTCGTGAAACTTAACGATATTTTCACCAGGGTATTGTAGGAAATAATCTCTTCAACAAAAACATCGGTTTTTTTTTTGCCAAAACTTTTTACTAAGAACATTTGACGTCTTCGTTTGTACGGCTATTACTATTCCGATACAGGCATGTATACTGACTTTTCATTTTGCAAATAGCAACAAAAACGTATTGTGTGAACGTATAAACTCTACGATGACATGTGTATAAGTATATTTTCGCTTATTTTCCAACTATGTCACCACCTGCATTTTAGATATGTATTTACATACACAGGTGTTCAAAATCATCTATTCACTATTCTGTTAATATAACTACATTGATTAAGTTACTAAATTAAAATTGTGTTATAAAAAATAATTGGGTATCGAATTCCCAAATTGCTTTAGAAAATATTTGTGAATACATATATACATACATACATATATATATATATATATATATATATATATATATATATATATATATAGATTATACTTCGGATTTACATACATACGCAGGTACTACGAGTAGTATGTATGTAGATCCGAGTAACCAGTTTGCTTTGAATATCTTATGAGCTTTTCTTTTCGAATATATAAAACTAATGTTTGTTTGAATACTAGTATTGTTTTATCTATTTTCCTTATTTGAACAACCTTCTATGAGAAACTATGCCGATGAAAATAAAAGTCTCAGGTTTTTGAGCACTAAATAATTTAAAATGATATATTAATTTTCATTTTTTATACATTATTTACGATTACAAAAATGCATTGGTTAATACTTGGCCTACGAACTTTCGTCTGGAATTTACGCCAAAAAAGACTTCATTAAGACACATGTAAAATTAATTTAGAAATGACTACAAAGTTTCGTCAAAAATGTGAGGACTAGGTCATACATTTTAAGAACACACGCGCCTACAAATACTTAATTCCCGATCGGAATGAAGAAACGTACATCTACATATATTGCTCAGAAAACTTAACAGATGTCCTATCTAATTTCTATAATAAAAAGTAGATCCAGTTAATAATAACACCTACAAATACTTCTTCTACTACTTCAACTTTTTCACAAGAAAATGTATATATCGATTGACATGTTTACGCATACCGTGCTTTCATATTAAAATGCTACAAACACCGTATCATATTATATTCGGGTCTAGATACCGAATGGCGATCAGAATATAAAGTGGTGGGGCGCGAGTCAGTCGAATCACGATAACGACTGACTACAGATTACAGATTAAGTAGTTGTTCGTGTCGCCTACAGTCAAATTAGTGGTGGAGCTGCAGCTAGTACGTTCAGTAGTCAGTTATAGTCGTGATTCAAATGACTCGCGCCCCACCACTTTACATTCTGATCGGTATTCGGCAGCTAGACCCGAATATAATGTGGTACAGTTTTCGTAGCGAGGTAAAATGAATGTACGGTATGTTAAGCGATCGCGCTTCAGTTGATAACGAAAATTTCACCTCTATGATACCTTTGTCAGAAGTCAGGCGTTGGGAATAGCTAAAGGTCAAAGGAAAAATGAGATAATTCAGCAAAGTATTGCTGAAGTGTTTAAAGTGATCCAAAGCGTAATTGCTAGATTACGAAATCATTTTTTGGTTTTTGGTTCTCGAAGAAGGCAAAAGCAGAGAAATTCCCGTAGTCATCAACAGCATCAAGAGACGATTGATAACTGTCATAACTGGAAATATAGAAATCGTGTTCTTAATACAACTCATCGTGAGCAACTGGATTAATGAGTTGATATCGAGAGAATAGTGGCCAGGCAATTCTCCAGATGATAGTCCAATATAACACGTTTAGGTCTTTGTAGGAAGCCATGTTACTGCAGGGCATATGCAACACAAACGCTTCAGGCATTACGAATAGCTGTCCCGAAGGAATGGGAAATAATTCATCGAGAAATGTTTGATGTATTAATCCTGTCCGTATTATTAAGACGCCAAACGTTTATAGATGTTCATGGAAAACGTATACATTATTCATTTCTACACTTCATGGAATTATTTTAATAAATCTAACACTTTCACTACAAGGTTAAATTAAAACTTGTTCAAAACAGATTAAAATATAATGTGTTCAGAAATTTGTACAAATATGTCGAAGTCAAAAATGATGTTAATAGAATTTTTACTTAATTTGTTATGTCTGTTAAATATCCGGTAATTGTTTTGAGCAGTGAAGTTGATAAAAGTCATCCAATGTGAGCTTAGGAAATGAACCCTGTGAACAACCTGACAGTTAAAGATAATCCTACAATAACTGTTAGAAAACTTGCTATTGATGTTGGAGTAAGCATAGTAGCAGTTTATATACATCTTACAATTTTTAGAAAGGCGAGGAACTTAGCAAGCATGGGATAACACAATGGCAGAAATTGTAACGCTTGCATATTTGCACATCATGAGTATTCGGCAAAGAAATTATTCCTTTTTGGACTGTATCATCAATTGCGATGAAAAGTGAATACTGAATGATTACCTGTATGAAAACGAAAAGCCTAAGCACGCACTCAAACTAAGCTTACATCCACAGAAGATAATGGTGACGGTTTGGTGGAATCGAAGGGTAGTTATCTATTACGGCTTCTAGAAATAGGTCAATTAATGCAGACTATTACTAATATTACTGCCAACAAATTAATATTGCTCATCAGACCTGGTTTTGGCAAAATCACTTTTGATATTGCCAACTTCAGACGTACATACATAGAAGAGTTAATCTAGTCTCTATGGAAGGAGCTATAAGTTCTCAAGGCGACGTTATACATGTGAAAAGAAGTAAGACATTCGTAATTGTTTAAAGATTATATGGACTATTTGTTAGTTGGGAGAATTTAAAAGTATTAGTTTTCATTAGTCGATCGATTTAAAGCTGATACAACATTTTTGAAATACATAGATTCGTAGTGTACAAAAACTGTAGTTAATTACATTAAAACTTCGTTGCTGTCGAAGAAATCATAAATGTGAGTTAAAAAAAGTAAAGACTCATAACAATCTCTTGAAGTTCTGTTTAATAATTTGGAAACGAGTAGGAATTTAGTTAGTAAGTCACCTAGGACAAAGGAAGCCCAATAGGAACTACGCAAATTAATAATTATACATAGTCGTTACGGCCTTTTATTTTCTATATCGAATAAGAGCAACTCCAGCGAGAGGAATTCCTGCTCTAACCTAGAAACACAGAAAAACTAGCCTGGAAGAACTATCTCCAGTTGGTGATTGTTACTGTATTAATGATGGGAACACAAACAAAGCCACAATCGATGCGGATACTATTAGAATCTTCTGAAGCGACTGCCACTTACAAAAAACAACTTGCAAGGTTATATACCGCTTGTCAAATGTGTTTAATTTTGAACAAATTAAGCTTGGGATTACTGCATCAATCATATTAGCCGTTCATTCTTGTCAAAAATAATAACATACAAAAATTGAATCGCAGTTTCTTAGAGCTTTAGTAACATTCATCATATTATATGAGTTGCTCTATATGAAATGATCTCTTGAGTAAGCATTTTTTAAAAGGCCACAAATACAAATCGTTTGAACATGCTATCTGCTTCTGGGTTTCCGGGCTGGAACCGCGTCACTAGTATATCTGCCGACGTTTCGTACCCATTTGTATGGGACATTTTCAGGGCTGAACTACTGCACTGAAACTGAGTTTCAGTTTCAGTGCAGTAGTTCAGCCCTGCGTCATAGGGCCATATTTTTTCGTCGACGATAATGATCGTCACGTTACCGCCCGAATTGGAAGATATGGACTTGGACAACATGTGGTTTGAGCAGGACGGTGCCATAAACCACACAGCACATGTTACAATCGATTTATTGAAGAGTAAGTTTGATGAGCGCGTTATCTCAAGAAATGAACCAGTCGATTGGCCGCCTCGTTCGTGTGATTTAACGCCTCTAGACTTTTTTCTTTGGGGCTACATCAAGTCATTGGTCTATGCCAACAAGCCGACAACGTTGGAAGAGCTAAGAGCCAACATTGAACGCGAAATAGCAGCCGTTTCGGCCGAATTGTGTGGTCGAGTCATCGAAAATTAGGTCCAACGAATCGACCGCTGCAAACGTGCCCGCGGTGGCCATATGAACGAAGTCGAGTTCCATTCATTAATGTTTTGATTGTACTTCAACCCGATAATAAAGTTTTTGAAATATCTCAAATGGTCTGCATTTTATTTTGAAAAAAAGTTGTCAAGTCCTTATTGGAAAACCCTTTACGTACTTTGTGGGGTTCCATGTTTATATGTTTAGGTTTCTCTTCAAAATTTCGAAACTTATACGCGAACAAAATATAAGATTAGACAGAAAAAAGAATAAGAAATAAAATGATATTTAACACTCTTATTAGCTTAATACTGGTAGAAATATATTTTACAGAAGGTCAGCTAATACCAGAAACTTCATTTTATGTGAATACTGAGCTTGACATGTATAAATAAATAATAAATTGTATTTAATATAGATTTTGTCAATAGTGTATTTTGTGGAACAAACACACGCGTTGTTTAAATGGACTTCTACAATTATAATTTTGTCCATTTATATTTAGTGATACAATGTACACAATATACCATATGCTATTGTATATTATAGAAGCATAGCTGTCAGCGATCTAGGCAACCATAATGCTTACTAAGGCATAATACTTTTAAGTTTTATCCCTGCCGTTTGTTATAATTAATGAAGGAAAATTGCATTCCCTAATAAAATAAGAAAACAGTTTTTAAAACATCTGCTTGTTTTGCCAGAGAAGGTTAGTTCGGGTTAATTATTAATTTGGATGCCGAGATTACCTTTGAAAGTTTGCCGGAGGTTTACTTTGTATGTAGGAGCTCCTTCTAAAATATCAAATGGAAGAGCGGAAGCTTGCCGTAAACGTAAATATTAAGTTTAATTGTACAATTTACTTGTTTACTGTCTTCTTTGGAAATATTTAATTAGAAAGGACTGATGTGCGGCTTCGCGGAAATATATACAGTGTAATTTTAAAGTAATGTACAAAATTTAGTTCCTTTTTGGTAATAAGGCAAAAAATATCTTTGATATGCATTGTTTGTTGATTGCTTTTGGATGATGGTAGTAGTTTACATTTTAAAAGAATGCAATGCTTTCGACAATTTTTTTCTAAATGTTAGGAAGATGTTTAAAGAAAATAGAATATATAAAAAAGAAAATTTGGTAATAGAAATATGTAATTTAATAATTATAATAATACAGCGCAATGAGAGAACTATATATCTATCTTTCGGACAATAGCTTAAATAAAAATTGTTTAACTAAATAATAGAACAGCCGAACACAGCCGAGTTAGCTGACGAGATAGTTGACGAGCTTTGGAACTTAGCGAAACGATCGTTGTGGTCATTACTTTGTTCACTTGCAAATTGTATTTGCATGCAATGCATATGAACTATTATATTTCTATACTGCCATTTACTTTGCGTAAATTGTTATACATCTAAGGTAATTTCTGAGGGAGCTAGGGAGCTTTACTGCTTTTTTGAAATCTTTACAAATCTCTTCTTAGAGCGGATTAGTTCCCGTTTGTCAGCTAGTTGTGTATGTAAGGTTATTTCTTCTGATGTCCAATTCCATTCCTTTCTATTGCTAGTCGTTTTCTTCCAATTGGTCATTCTCAATCTATTTACATCCTGTTCTACTTCATTAAATATAGACCACACAATAAATCTGAATGGAGCTTAGTTTGTTCCTTCTTCTTTCTTTTTCTACAAGGAATCCTAGTCATTAGGGATAGTAATTAACAGGTTAACGATCATATTTTGTGAATCCTCTATTTTGAGGATTACAATATTGTGGCGTCCTATAACATCATATTAACATGGAGACCCTCCCACTCCGCAGTCATTTTGAGCTGGTAAGTACCCTGAGAGAAAGCGAGAGGGTCGTTAGTTACATCGTGTAAATAATTAAGAAATTTTTTAATAGTATTCCTGCTCTCCGGCTAGACACGAACTTGCGACTGCTGATCGGACTTGTGTCCTTTCTCTTAGACCACAGAGAATGGAGATATTTGAGTTTCCAGTACACCATAAATTTCATTATGGAAACAGATATTTAATGAAGAAAGTTTGAATTCCATATAATTATGGCCTTCTATAATGTGAAACTGAAACCACGTAATTTAATTTACATATACATACTTGATCTAAGTTAAGTAGAAAGCTACGAACGTCGGTTACAGAGAAAAACGTTACTACGGTGAGGAAAATACTTGGCGATCACAGGCGAGTGACCTACCAATAGATAGAGGGTACTTCAAGCCTAAATGCACCAGCAATTCGTTCGATTTTGCGTGATCATTTGCACGTGAAGAAACTTTGTTCTCTCAGGGTGCCGCATCGACTGACTGAAGAGCAGATGACACGACGTGTGACTTGGTGCCGGGAGATGCTAAAAAAGTTTAATAATCTTTAACAATTTCGGTATGTGAACGATATCGTGACAGGTGAAGAGACTTGGCTGTTCTATTACGATGTGCCTACCAAAGCTCAAAACAAAGTTTCTGTCTTTGATGATGAGGACACACCTGTAGTTGTCAGAAAATCTTGATCTGTAAAGAAGAAAATGATTTGAGCTGTATTTTTCAAATCGAGTGAAATTGTGGAACTCGTCGTTTTGGACACACAGAAGACAGTCACGGCTAAGTGGTATACTGAACAGTGCCTGCCTAAAGTCATTTGATCTATGAAGAACCTGCGGCCAAAGTCAAGAATGGACACCTGGTTCCTCCATCACGATAATGCTCCAGGTCACAGCGCCAAAGCCTGCACCGAATATTTGACCACGACAGGATTGAAACTTCTCGAGCACCCTCCCTACAGTCCAGATCTTGCTCTCTGCTACTTTGCACTGTTCCCGCATGTGAAAATGAAGCTAAAAGGGAGGCAGTTTTCTAGTGTGAGGATCTTCTGCGGGCTTGGGACAACGAGTGTGCTCTACTCCCTAGTGAAACTTGGCAGAACTGGTTTAAAGATTGGTTTCGGAGGATGGAGAGGCATATTGAGTGTAGAGAAAATTACTTTAAAAAAGTTAAATAAACAAATCTGTATTGCAAAACTTTCCTAGTACCCTTTGTATTTTATTAAAAGATGTATTCTAATAAACTCTGTTTTTTAGTTAAAACAATGTTTCATTGCGAATTAATTGTTTTTAAATAGCCAACATAAATATTTCTTCAATACAGAACATAATACATATTTCTAAATATATATAGTAATATTTGTTGCTAGTTTCCGTATTAGTAATTGTTTAGTCGAAAACTTTATTTGGAAAATAAAAACAAAATTCCAGAATTGAGTCTATTCAGATGTAACCCAACTTTAGCTCAGATTTTACTTTGTCCAATATACGATATTATACTGCTTACAGTGTTTGATTCTTTTTATTCCTATTTTCGTATTCATATCACGTTTTCATGCAAAGTGTATTCACGCAGATCGAAGGAAACTTTCAACAGAAAAGTCGAACTACACACAATCGACAGATAATTGAGACAGTTATCACGAAGACTTCCCAACGATGACGTACCATACAAAAACCGCGCACACGTTCATTTCATTTTGGTCCGCACGTCCGAGCGAGCGCAACTCACTTCGTAGTCTCTCCAAATACATATAATCCTAAAGAATCTTCTTGATAAACTTGTTATATCTAATCCAACTAGGTCCGTGGGTGCCCCGAACTAGATATGAAAACTTATAGAGAATTCGTGCGGGTTTTTTTCCTTTTTTCTTGTAGACTTTCTTTCATTTTCTTAACGGTGTTTTTTCTTTCCTTTCTTTTTGAAGAATATAGACGGAATACGCACAGATGGCAATATACTCGCGCTGCAGTAAGTTGAAAATCCGCAAAAGTAGGTTGTGAAAAGGGAAAGCTTTGGCATTCAGATTTTGCGGGATTCGGGCCAATGTTTACAAATCCTCGCATTATTGATGCGATGAATGTCTCCTTTCTCTATCTCTACCGGCTTTCCCTGTTTACAATGTATCCAGCAAATATTAGCCATATGTTCACGTTTATCGGATAAAGCAGCATAAATTAAAATGGTTTAAATACTGTATTGTAAAGATTAGGAACACAAATTGGATTATACAGTAAACTGTTTATTCCTTTTTACAAATATGTTGTGTACAAATACTATACGATTGGTGCTGCGAAAGTTACAAAATACTAACTGTATAATAGTTGCCGTATAATCGTAAGTTTTGATAGCTCAAATAAAATTGATGAGGATTGGAAATTATTGGGAGGTTTGATTACACCATCATTTTAAAGCAAACAATAATTTAAAAGGAATAGATTTACGTTAAGAATATTTCCGACCAATAATAAGTTTGACAAATAATGGATTCTTGAGGGACACGAAAATAGGAATCAAATTATTAGAAAAAAATCCACTGTAAGCTAAGTAATATTTCCATTGATTTAGATGAAGTCGTTAGAGATTGATTGAAATTGAACGAAGAGCATATCGAATAAGTCCATTTTTTAAATTTCATGGTCAAATAAGCCAAAAGTCTCGGACAGGTCAGTATGAAAAACATCGATCTGCCGACGTTTGTCCAAAACCTCACAGACGTTTTGAGATATTGTAGCTAAATTAGTTATCGTAGATCTATCATTAATAAACACATTTTTGTTAGGTTACTGAAGTAATTAACTGTAGGGAGTGTTTTCTTGCTGATGATCTTAGAATCTCTCGTAAGATCGGTACCGTTCAGAACTCTTTAAAACTCTAAGAGGATAACTTCAACTGCACTTACCTTACATTAATAATAATAATAATAATAAGCTTTATTTTACCATCTATTATAATACAGATAAAGAGGTAACGTCATTGTATATGATGGTCTGTGTGTGTATGTATGTATATATGTACTGTGTGTAAGTGTGGTATAAACATATGTGTGCACAAAGCAGAACATACAGTTTAGTATTTGATTGATTTCATCTGCTCTTGGAACTCCGTTACTGTGTAGAATCCGTTTTCTAAAAGAAATGTTTTTATATCATTTCTAAATTTCAAAATGGGTTTTTCAGTCCACGATAATGGCAACTTGTTAAACATATCCAAATGTTTGTGTTGGGCAGCAGTAGTACGTAGCCTATGGTTGGGAAGAAGTACTTGTTGTCTGGATCTCAGTTGTATTGCTCTTCCCTCTCCTTTCCTTTTCTGGGTAGGTAGCTCTCGTTTAGCGCGCAGCAATTGCTTATATATGTAAGTGGAGGCCAACGTCATTATTTTATTTTTTATAAATATAGGTCTAGAATGTGCCGTTATATTAACTTGTTCGATTATTCGTAATGCCTTCTTTTGTAAATTAAAAATGTCATTGGCATGCACTGAATCGCCCCATAGTTGGACACTGTATGCCATCCGCGAGTGAAAAAGTGCGTGATAAGCTGTTTTTGCAGTTTTCTTATTTGTGATGGCTCTGATTCTCCGCACAGCATATATTGCACAAGAGAGTTTTTTCGAAAGGGCGTCCACTTCATCCATCCAGGTTAGTCTGGTATCTAAATGTATTCCCAATATTTTGACTGACCCTGCATTCGCGGGAGTTTCTTTCCTTTTGGAAGTGAATGCCAATTTGACAGTTTTGGCCTCATTCAGGACCAGCTTGTTTGCCGAAAACCATGCCATGGCCTCCGACAGCGTTTCGTGAGCCCCTTCTCCAAGTTGCTGATCGCTCTTCCCTCTACAAAGAAACGTTGTGTCATCAGCGTATTGCACAACCATTTGCGTGACATGCTGCGGAAGGTCATTGACGTACAGGCAAAACAGAAGAGGACCCAAAAGAGATCCTTGAGCCACTCCATATCTGGTGGTCTTTAGTTCACTCGTTACGCCATTAAAGTGAATAACCTGCCCTCGCCCTTCAAAATAGGAACGCAACAACCTCGACACCTGACCACGAATGCCATAACATTCCAACTTCCGCAAAAGCATGTCACTCTGCACACAGTCGAAGGCCCTAGACAAGTCACACGCCAACACCATGGCAACCTCTTCATCTTCAAAAGTATCCCAAATAAAATTTAATATGGCCAGCATGCCATCTATTGTGCAACATATACCATGGAAAAGAATAGTTTCGAAATTTTTAATAGATCTACCTTTAACTGATAAACATTTATGATATTACTGCTGAAATTTAACAGACGAAAATACTATAGTACGCAAACGATTTATTAAGAGGTTAAATATAAAAGAAATACTCAAATTATTGGCAGATAAGCTCTACAAATATTCAGAAATCAACACTAGAAGCTGTGGTGTTAGAATTTAGAAATTACTGTTCCAATAAATCTAATCAAAATTAAAATACTTGAATTTCGACCATTAAAATTAAAACACTCAGTTCAGGTTAACAAGTTTCGGAGAACCTTTTCCACTTTTCGAGTTAATTGTTTTATTTTTTTTCTTTAGTTTACAGTGAATCAATTTTAGATATATTTAATTGATGATTTTTTTTATTAATATTTACAGGTACGTACAATTTTTTGTTGAAAATTTTCAAAAACATAAACATTTTAAACTAGCGATATTACATAGGCTAATAAGTAAGCTTCTAATAATTATGAGGGACTTTTGCATTTAATAAATTTCTAGTGTTGTTTACTGTAGTATTCATTTTCTTCCTAAAATTTCCGATATATGGATTGCAAGGAAATTTGTGAGTTTATATGACAACACAATAGGCTTCAGTGTTGTAAGATTATCGTGTAAGATTATTCTTTTGAACTTCAGTGTATATATCTGTATAATTAGAAAGTGTATAACAAGAACAATACCATGCATAATCATATACGATTAAGATGTTTTTGTGGAAGGGCAACGTAGTAACATGAGTAGAGAGTGAACGTTAATACTATTGACCGTGAAATAAATGCATTAAAAGATTATTTTATTTTATATGAACTTTATGTAATTTGTAATTCTACTTTAAGTCTTGTTTCTATGGGAGATAACTGTTTTATTTTTAACCATGTTGTTTTTCGTTTGTATTTTTTGGGTTGGACCATGTTCTATTTTCTTGTATGTTCCTGTATCTGCTAATAGTTCATTTTGTTTATATAATATATGCATCTTTTGTTGTTGCTATGGTTAAATTAGATCTGTCTACTCTAAGTATGTACATATATTTGAGATATCTTTTAAAAATATTGCAGTTTGTATTTAATTTTATGTGTGTTTAAGTTTTGTATATAAAACTGGAATAGAACAGTAGATAGTTTTTAAAGACCTCATTGTTTTCGAAGTATTCTCCACGAAAATTAATGCACTTTTGCATGCGCTCAAACCAACTCTGGAAGCAGCTGTTCCACTCTTTTGTTGGTACAGTTAAAATTGCGTTTTTGAAGGCATCGACTGCTCCTTCTGACAACTGGTACCTATGACCACGCAGTCCGTTCTTGGTTTTTGGGCTACGGCTCACCTTTGATACGATATTCAGCCGATTGATCGTCTGTTTCCGAGTCATAAGCGTAGATCCAAGTCTCATCTAAAGTTATGATGCCTTTCATTTTGTCTTGATGGTCGGAAAGCATTGTTTCACAGACGTCAACGCGACGCTGTTTTTCGAAAAAATTGAGTGATTTTGGAACAAATCGTGCTTTCACTTTTCTTAGGCCCAAATGATCTTTCAAAATGGTTTTCACTGATCCTTCCGATATTCCAACGATGCCAGTAAGGTCTCTGACTGTTAATAGTCGATTCTCAAGCACCAATTCCTTGATTCTATTGACGTGTTGATCATCAGTTGATGTTGGTGGCCGTCCTGGACGTGGTTCCTCATCAACGCGTTCTCGACCCTCTTTGAATAATTTGTACCAATCAAAAACACTTGCTCGCGACAAACAATAATCACCGAAGGCCTTTTGCAATATTCTGAACGTTTCGGCACCAGAAAATTTAATGGAACTTCTTTGTTGAATAATTTCACTCATTCTAAAAATTGCCGAATGATTGTTTTGATGTGACATTTGGCACAGATGTCACTAAGAGTCATACCAATCTAGAAAAAAATATTTCGACGAATGGATTTTCGCGCGAAATTTAAATTTAAAAGTCTTACTATTTTTTGCCCACAGTAGTACGTAAATACAATTTACGAAACAATACAAAGTGTTTTAATTTTAATTATATTTACTAGTTGATATGTTTCATCAAGAGCTGACAGTATAATCAATCAATATACTCTCCCAATATTCCAAGAATAAAACACGTTCATTACCTTTTCCTAATATAGGTATAATTATCGTAGTACACAAAAAGCACAAAGAGTCGTGTGATTCAAAAATCTGACATCCTATACAGTGTACAGATTAAAGAAAAATTCTTATCAAATAAAGAAAGAAATTGTTAATCGGAGTTCATAATAATCTCTATTCCCTGTGCGATTTTTCGTCTCTAAAATAATAACGAACTATATTCCGTAATTTCAATTTGCGGGAGAAATTGCCTGAGTTTATTTTTGCCTTCGAATAGGTGCAAAGGTCTCACGAGACACTAAGAAAATTAAATGTTAGAACGGAGCAACGTAATAAAACCTATGGTCGGGTCAAAGTCAAAGGTGAATGAAGAATGTCTCCAGTGTACACCTGCGGCATTACTCGATTTCTGCACAAAATACACTCTGAACTACCCCTTATATATTTCGAAGCGCTTTAAAATTTCATTCTACAATTCTCAAGCGTAGAGGAAAATAAAATTGCTAAAACGTATTTACTTTTGTTTAAAGGACTACCGTTTCTGTTAATAAAATTGTATTGTTCTATGTCACATAATTATTTATTCGACGTTTGTAAATTTTTTTGATTTTACATGTTTTTTGTGATGGAGTTTTAAATCTGTATCATCTGTATGTATTATCGTATATAGTCTCTACGCATCAAAAGTACATTTACTGAACAAAATTAAAATTAAGATGATTTTTGGAATTATTTGTAAATTAAGATAAGTCTAGTATTTAATATAATTCTAGCATTTAACCATAGGCGAAGAAGCCATGATACAAAAATACAAAAAAATGTAAATATAATTTTGTATTATGATTAAAGACGTAAAAATGAATTTACTTAGTCAGTGAATCGACTCAATAATTAACAAATTACTTTTTAAAGAATTTCTTTGTTTTACACGTCTGATGAATAGTTTTACAGATTTTCAAGTGTTACGAATTTTTGGATATAAATTTGTTTATTAAATATAGGAAGAGAGAAGGTATACTGTATAGTTTTAAGGCAAGCAATTGCAAAATGTGGAAAGTACCTTTCGCAATACATTGAAAAAGATAAACAAAAGATAATGAAGTACCATATCATAACTTCCAAGATTTATTAATGAAAATTGCAAAGATAAGACCAGAAACAATAAATACGAAGGCTAATATATAATATATAATATGAAGAAAGTTGAGGGCATATAGAAATATATTTATACTTATAAGCATACGCAAACAATAAGTTGCTGAATAATATCATTAGGGCCCCTATTCTTTATAGGTTTTTTTGTGAAGTAAGATAACATAAATTGAACTTCTGATTCAACAGTAACTACAGCTTTATTTATGTATATTTTGTTTTCGTATTGTATACAGTTTGTATAACATGAAATACAGGACAATATCTCGAAAAGGGATACTGACTATGAAGCGAAAGTTAACGAGAATGTGGAGCTAAATAGTAGATAGAAATATCTTTCCTCTAAAATACCCAGTCAATGTTAGTTATTTGTTGTATGTGACGCAAGTAACAGTTTTTGTTGAAATGGGTGGAGTATATGTGTGATCATCGTAAAGGTCCTAAAATGACAATTGTACCGGCAGCTAGGAAGAGACGCAAGATGGAAGACTTCTTTAGAATATGAATAAGGTTTTGTCAACAAACCCAAAGTGTAAGTAATCTTTCAGTACGTAGGGGCAGCCGCACCACAACAACGACGGCAAGATAAGACCATTATTAGTTCATGTAAAGAAAAAAACGCAATTAGTACTTCGTCAAGGACAATTCGAGGTAACCAATGAAAAACATAAAAATTAGTATTACACCAATTAGAGATATCACTTATAGAAGCGTAATTATTAAATCTTTGCTAACCGATTAATATTGCCAGGCACGCATTATCTAGACACAAGAAAATTCCAGCAGAGGTTGGTCTGACGTTGTCTTTATAGATAAGTCATCTTCTTGAGTCTGGTGACCTGGAGAGAAGACATGATCAACGAACAAAGAATGTATTATACAACGCAATGAAAACCATTGTGCGTGTTTACCGGTATTTTAAATGTAAAACGATTTCTAAAAGTATATTAAAAAAGACGTCTAAGAAGTGTAGTTTAAAAATAATAGTGTAGATTGGATCCTGCAAGTAGACAACGATTCAAAATTTTGGGACTGAAAATCTTCCAAATCGTATTGTATTAATAGATTGGCCTTAGCAGTACGAAGACGCTAACGCAATTGAAAATATTTAATCTTTTGCAAAGTAAAAAGTTCACGGAAAACGGGTATAAAATTTTCTAAATTATATTGTAATCTCTTGGTATAGTGCTCATTATCTAAGGATTATGGAAAATTTGGTTGCAAGCCATGAAATTGTTGTGAGGCTATTCTTAAAAATAATGGAGACTAGACGCTATATTAGGTGGTAGCGTATTAGCATATAAAATGTACCTATTTTCCTATTAGCCTTTTTTTTAGAAATATTAGCCTACGTTTCTTATTAAATCTATAAGTTTGTGGAACATTAAAAATAATATTTAACCTACTTTTTTGGAAATAATTCGATTACTAATCTTGCCGTAAGATACCAATAAAGCCTTTTGTTGAATGCAGTTTTCAAGAAAATTATAAATAATTGTCTACTTCACTTGTTTTAATGCTGTTGATTGATGTCATTTACTTTTTGGTGTGATTGACGTTTTGTGAATCTATACAATTAAATAATTGTCAAACTTGTGAAACTGGAAATATAGACGTGCATAGAAAAAATCGGAACGATTCAAAATAGTTATAGAGACATACAGGACAGTTGGTTCGAATATGTAAAGGAAAGAAGAAACTCGTTGCGAGAGATTAAAGTGGACGGTGAAAGCAGGTTTAAATACTTCGTGAAAATGTTGTAGGATGTATATATCTACATAAATGTGGTACGAACAATTATAAGAACAAAGAAAAACTTTATTGACAGCAGTTCAACAAATGTTCGTATTAATTGGATGGAGGTTAAACCCTTATGGACTACAAATGATCATCCGTACTGACCTATGTTGCTGTGGTGTGGATGTTTGTGTTGCAGATTACCGAAGGAGATTGATACACGATACAACAGAAGCTTTCTTTGATGATTGCCTTAAAAGGAAAGTGAAGATTGCGTAGTGTGTTATGTCATGGGAACATATATTTGCAAAAAGATTAGATTTATAGAAGATATCGTAAATACTGCTAAATTTCAGGAAATTTTGGAAAACGATTTGGTAATAATAATATGAAAGCTTCGTTACATCCTTAGAGTAGTCCGGAATTCAATCTTATTGAAACAGCTTCAGTTAAGCGAACTATTCCAGCATTACGTTCCAAGATACAAAAAATATGAAAAACCTTTCCACCACAGATATGCGAACATCTTGTTCACACGATGTCTGCGACAATCCGAGCAGTCATTACAGCAAAAGGTGATGGCTTATTAAGAGATACTGCCTCAACACTTTGTTGTGTAGAAACTCAATAAAAATAATAAAAAATAATTTCTCAACAGGTTCTTTGCTATGTATTATATAAAAATGTTAAAAAATAATATATGAGAATTAGAAACACAAACGCACAAAACCATGTTAAAATTGACAACATAATTGACAATGACAATATATGATTTGATGAAGGAGTATGTATGAACCCGTTCATCAAATCATAATATTTGGCCTGTTATAACATATAGTTGTTAGGACTCGTAGACAGGTGCATTGGCAAATTTTCATTCAAATTTGTTTCATAATAATATTTTAGGATCATGTTTTCTGGTAGGATACCCAAAAATCATAGACAAACCTAACATGCATCTACAAACAAGTTAATTATTAATGTTTATTGTTTTTTCTTATTTTTATTATAGAAAGTGCATTTGTTTAATAAATATTGTTAAAAAAGCATTATAAATGAATTATAACTTTGCCTAGATTTGTATCTAATTCACAAATAAAACGAAATATCATTAGTCGACTTTTATTATGACACTATTTCTCGGATCAGTAACCTCATTGGCATTATTATCCTCCCTAAATACGTAAAGGTATATTTCAAATTAAAATCTAAATTACAAAGTCCATATATGGTTGGGTCACGAAAAACGAAGGGTAATTATAAAGATTATCTAGGCCTTAAAATGCGGCTTCGTATTGTAAGAATAGTATTGCAGCAAAAACAAGAGAGGATAATTTTTATTATGTTTCTCTTGATAGTCCAGAGAGACGTGGATGGTCCTAAATCAACACCCCTTTAACTAAGAGGACCCTGAATCTTGCTAAAGACGTACAAAGCCTCTATTACATCTGTAATCCTAACGCAGCAGTTAACGTCCGCCATAATTATTTTTTACGCAATTTCTCCGCATTTCTTTTCCTCTTCTGCTTTTGTTCGCGCCAATAAAACGCCAGTTTAATGGTGCAATGAAAATATTTGTCTTGGTTCGCTAAGTAGTTCTATATCTACTTTTACTTTTAAATTTAGAAATACCCCTTCTAGCACTAATTGCGCAAGAGATACACTTAGTCTTCTCGAATGCGACAGTCTGTGTAATCGTCTTTATACACTTGTTTATTTCCTTCTACTCAAAATTGTAATATCACAGTAAAAATATTTAAAATTTTACGTATTTAGTCTCGTAATAGTTTATATTAACGACAAATAATTTGGTGGAAGGAGTAAATGAAAAAATATGAACAGAATTTGGTCAAGAATTTTAGATCAAGTTTTCTAATAATTAAAATAATTTGACTCCATCAATAGACACAAAAGTAATTTTAGTATTAATATACTACTGTGGGCAAAAAATAGTAAGACTTTTTAATTTAAATTTCGCGCGAAAACCCATTCGTCGAAATATTTTTTTTCTAGGTTGGTATGACTATTAGTGACATCTGTGCCAAATGTCACATCAAAATAATCATTAGTGTTTAGTATACGCTTGTCTTTCTGAAGTACAAAAAGTGCATTCGGCGATTTTTACAATGAGTGAAATTATTCAACAAAGAAGTTCCATTAAATTTTGTGTACGGAATAAAATTTCTGGTGCCGAAACGTTCAGAATGTTGCAAAAGGCCTTCGGTGATAATTGTTTGTAGCGAGCAAGTGTTTTTGATTGGTACAAATTATTCAAAGAGGGTCGAGAACGCGTTGATGACGAACCACGTCCAGGACGGCCATCAATATCAACTGATGATCAACACGTCAATAGAATCAGACCTTACTGGCATCGTTGGAATATCGGAAGGATCAGTAAAAATTATTTTGAAAGATCATTTGGGCCTAAGAAAAGTGAGAGCACGATTTATTCCAAAATCACTCAATTTTTTCGAAAAACAGCGTCGCGTTGACGTTTGTGAAACAATGCTTTCTGACTATCAAGACAAAATGAAAGGCATCATAACTAGAGACGGCTCCGGGGAAATCGTTTTGAGTCAATTGAAGACATGAAACGTGAATCGCTAAGCGCATTGAAGGTTATTCCTGAAATTGACTTTAACAACTGTTTCGAAATTGGAAGAAGAATTGGGGGATTACTTTGAGGGGGACGAAATAGATTTGGAAGAATAAATTAAGAATTTAAAAATTATGAACAAAGTCTTACTGTATTTTGCCCACAGTAGTGCAATTATCCAATACCTACAATACAAATCTTGAGACAAAACAACACTTAACACAACGGGGCCGCATCCATTTAAAGTAAAGGAATATAAGTAAGTACATTATATCAGAAAAGTATAACTACCAAGAAATAATCTTGAAACAATTGGTGATAATGGACTTTATCATTTTGAACAGACCATTAATATTAATTTAGAATATTAAACTTTCCCAAAATTTGATGTGACCTATAAATCTAAGAAACATATATTGTAATCCGACAAGAATGTGAACTTACAGAATAATATTTGGCCTTGTCAAATATAATAATAATGATATCTAAGTTTCCTAACAGATACCCCAAAACGGTCAATATAAAAATATTACATAATAGTTATGTAAGTATGTAGAAGTATAAGAATATAGAACAGAACAATAAATATTTTATTAGAGTTGCATACAAAGCGATATGAGAGCTTTCACTAATGTCCGATATGTACACATATAATTCTCTCATTACATTGTACTAATGTTGCATTTCAGTAACTATATACAGAACATTTCTCAGCGACGTGTACATATAAACACCTGTTGCCAGTTAAAACGTAGTAATAAATAACTATTTGCCCACAATATTAGGATTTCAACACATTTCGCCAATCCAACACTCATCGGCAACCTGAATTTTGATGGTACTTGTGAACACCATGTACATGTTATTATTTATAAGATAAAATACTATAAATAAGAGAGAACTGTACGTTTATCTCTATAAATATTCAGATCGCCTGATGAGCCCTGAATTGGACGAAGCGCATCGCAAATCATGATTGGCAACGCCCGTTTATATGCACGCGTGGCCAACTGTTTTAATGACAGAAATAATCTGTACATAGTAGCTAAAATGTATCTGAAAGTAAATGCCAGCAAAACTCGGATTGCCCGATGAGCCCTGGATTGGACGAAACATGCCGAAATTGTTGGTAAATAATTATTTATTCAATGTTATTATATTCCACAGTTAAATAGTTAGTCTAACGAACTATTACAAAAGTATAATTTCAAGAGAAAAATTAAAACCATTTTAGTGTTCAGTATATCAGTAAAACAGAGTCTGACGAATGAAATTAATTGGACACAAGTCAATAAAATAGTCAACAAGAAAAGCAAATAAAAAGATTGTAATGTTTCCACGAATTACTATATTCTCCAATTGCGTCTGTGTATGGACGGGAAAAACGATTTTCCGACCTTCTATCTTAACAAGATTACAAAAAACAAATCTACAACGTTTTCCCCTTTCATGCGCGATTACAATCAAAATGATTTATATTGTCTGATACTCATGGGATATAAACGATGAACCTGATTCGATCCCTTGCTCTGAATTACTGTCCAACATCCTAGGAAAATCTTTATACAATTTATCTCTTGATGGAGTTCGCTTCTATATGCTTGTGAAAAGTTAAAAATAAAGAAAGTTCTGTAGTGAGTATGTATATAAATACACATATACAGTTATTGTGAGTTATATTCTAAGGTATCTCAGTGATACGTCTGAAATAGTATTGCAGAATTAAGGTGGAGAGCGAACGAAATACTAGGAGGGCCACTGTTTCTCATCTATGTACTTCCCGAGGGCAAACAACTCAAGATTGAATATGAAAATTTAATCAGGTAATTTCATAGGGGATGATGCCAGAATGCGCCCGTCGAGAAATTGTGTTGGTTGCTCTTCCTTTTAACTGTTCCAACAGAAAGCAAATAACTAAGACGGCTTCTGTTAATATACACAGATGATCTCGTATCTGTTATTATCGATGTGAAAGTAATCAAAGCAAGAAATTACAGTTCGACATGATGAAGCCCGTATACTAATTAACAAGAAATTAATATTAACTACGACTTATTTGTGATATTTAATGATTTGCAAGATTAATAATTATTTTAATTTCTACGCCGAAAAAGACATAGTGATATTAATTATTTGTATTATTACTTATTTGTGCTGTAAGAGCATAAGAAAGCAACTCAACATTGATATTGTTACGAAAGAAGGTATATCTTTAGAATTTAATAATTATAATTAACAATATAAAAGATTACTTTGCTTATATTTTTGTAAATATAAATTGAAATCTCTACCTTCTATATTACTTTCTCATATCCCAGGTTTCGTGATGGTTTTCTCTACATTCGTAGTAATGTATAGGCGGTTGAGTAAATAAATAAAACATAAAACACTCAACATTAATCATTAATTTATAATCATGAACAAGAAATTTATTTCTGCAGGAGAAACTGTGAAACTACTTAAATGTGGGCAAACTTATAGCTAAATTAGATATCTATTTTTTGTCTATAAATTTATTCCTTTTATAAACATGTTACACAGTCCTTTTCCATAACTACATTAAGTACTCTTAAGATACTGTTTATTTATCCTTTATTGAATTGAATTACTTTTGTTCTTGTATCTCCATTCAAAATCCTTCCATAATTTTTCTTTAATAGATGGTGTTACCTTCCATCCTCTTTCCACATATTTCACATATATTGGGTCTGGGAAAAAGTTCGTGGCGTTTTTCCCGATAGATGGCATTGGTTGCCGATAACTAAAGAACAACAAGTCACAGCGACACCACCGACGGCTCGTTTTTTAGATGACCTTCGGAACGTTAGTTTGAGCGTAGAAACATTGTAATCGGTGCAGTGGTTGGAAAGTTATTCGCACTTGAAAATGGAGAAGAATAATGAGAAATTTCGCTATATTCTGCAATATTATTATGATAAGGGGAAGAACGCTGCGCAGGCTTGTGATAAAATTTGTGCTGTGTACGGTGAAGGTACTTTATCGAAATCTGTTGCGCGGAAATGGTTCGCTCGCTTTCGTTCTGGAAATTTCAATGTGAAAAATGAGTCACGCTCCGGTCGTCCAATCACTGAAAAATCTGATGAAATTCTTGAAAAAGTCCAACAAGATAAGCATATCAGCAGTGTCGATATTGGCATGGAGCTAGGCATTGACCACAAAACTGTTTTGAACCATTTACACAAAGCTGGTTACAAAAAAAAGCTTGACGTATGGGTTCCTCATGAGTTGAGCGTAAAAAACATGATGGACCGAATTAACATCTGCGATGCGCTGCTGAAACGGAATGAAATCGATCCGTTTCTGAAATGTTTAATAACCGGAGATGAAAAATGGACTACGTACGATAATCGGAAGCGTAAAAGATCGTGGAAAAAGGATGGTGAGCCGTCACAAGCGTTCGCTAAGCCAACATTGACGCCAAAAAAAGTGATGCTGTGTGTATGGTGGGACTGGAGGGGAATCGTCCACTACGAGCTACTTCCAACTGGTCAGACGATTGATTCTCAACTCTACTGTGCACAACTAGAGAGATTACGCCAGGCGATTGAAAGAAAACGGCCCGAATTGATTAATAGGAAAGGTGTTGTCTTCCATCATGACAACGCCCGACCACACACTTCTTTGATGACCCGTCAAAAATTGAGAGAGTTTGGTTGGGAAGTTTTGATGCACCCACCTTACAGTCCGGATATAGCACCCTCTGACTATCATCTGTTTCGATCTCTGCAGAACTCTCTCAATGGAATTAAGTTGGTTTCAAAAGAAGCCTGTGAAAACTGCTTGATTCAGTTTTTCGACCAGAAACCACAGAAGTTTTTCACCGATGGGATCATGGATCTACCAAAAAAATGGCGAAACATTGTCGATAATAATGAAGCATATTCGGTTTAAATGAATTCGTCCACGCGCCATGCGGGGACCAGTTGAATTTTACTGAAAAAACGCCACGAACTTTTTCCCAGACCCAATATAATGTCTTTTGTATTAGGCATTGTGGTACAATATCAAATTAACACATAATATACTTATAGATGATAGTTCGTTATATAAAAGCTTTTAAATTTATAATAAAAGCATTCCGTTCATGTGTTTAAAAATTTACATTGAACTGTAGAGAAGTTTCGTTTAATTTTCAAATAGGGATACATGTAGTCATATGTTGAACTGCTTTGAATACATTTAAACATTTAAACACTTTTATTGAATATAGTTTTTAGAGTTCCGATACAATTTCTTGTAATGCTAAAATATACAGGGGAGCGATGACGTTGAAATACGTTTCTTTTAAGCGTATCCATCGATCACCTTGGCGTTGTTTTGCTTGCAAGGGACCCCGTCAAATCTTTTGGCGTTGTATAAAAGCGGAAGGAACAGTCGAAAGGAAAAAAAACTAGCACATTGACTTATGTACGTTATATAAAAGTTTCTGAGAAACAACTGACAACTACTTTTCCAGTTTCAAATATAATTGGGAATAATAAAATCTTCTTTATTTCCAAGCGGCGTTGTTATAGTTTAGATAAATATTAAAATCTTTAATACATACCTTTTTTCATATCCATTTTTAATTAATAATTGTGTTATATTAATATTGCAAGCATAAACCTAAGTTTTCTTTGCTGTGTTAAGTTTAGATCATTTAGATCAGTATATTTTCAGTCATTGACAGTAGCTTTTTAAATCTGCACGGAACACAATTTTTCAACTTTCTCGTAAATATAGAGATTACAAGAGGTGTCTCGACGTGTTTACGACTTCTGATAAGTCTTATGAGTACTGTCGATGCGGATGACCGCTGGGAAGAGTAATTGGTTCACCTTAATGCCGTGTGAAATTCTCGTACCTCGGACAGACATTAAACGTCATTCGGTCTGATGGTAATACTCGTTCCATTGCCACTGGATTAAACAAATCCGCTAGCCTCTTCAATCCGACCACTGCGAACAAACCGGAATTTGAACCCTCCGAGTACGCGGCCTTGATAACGCCAGTGCTTTAACAATGACGTTGATTTATATTCACGTAGTTACTTTTGTGTCGTTAACGGATATCCTATGGTAAAGTGTCTTGCCCGGTCACCCCATCTGTAGATAGTAACGTAACTTCCTTTCCAGTGGCGTAGAAGAGATGTAATTAAACTGGTCGTCAGTATTTTTATTAAATATTTATTAAAACTAGTCATATTTCGGCCAATCTGTAGTAACTTCGACTGTTCGACTTAGAGATGCTATACAAAGACAACAGAGATGACAGAATATCTAATGTCCTAACCTTTTGAAACCTAAAGAGGCCTGAAGTAAAATGTTGTGTTGAGCCTTATTTTCTTTACATTAATTAATGGATGGTGTTAGTAAAGAAACTATTATGAAGATTAACGCTACACATATAGAATGTTATAGATTAATGTAGACAACACTTGCAGAGTGCGTCTTCGGAGGTAATGTGAAATTTACTAATACCGAGAAGAAATGACAATTAACGCGGTATTTAAGAAAATTTAATTAGAAAATTAAATGTCGCCTAAAAAGGATAAAACAAAGTTTATAATATTAGGTAGAAAGGAAGAAACGCTTAAAGTGGAGACAGAAGAAATTATTGGACCAAGTCAACTCGTTAAAACATCCTGGAGTGGAAATTTATAAACAAGAAAGAAGAAAAACGGAAGAAAGGCTAGAATAGAAACAACTTTGAGACTGTATCGTTCTTCCAACAGATTATTTATAAATCAGCAAGACCTGTCAAAAAGAACAAAAAATGCCGGAGTACAAAATACTTAGGCTGATATTGGCATTCAAGAGCGAAAATTAGATAATATTACAAAAAAAAAAAACAAAGAATAGGGTGCAGGCCGTTTAAATGAGTTTCTTAAGGAAATTTGTAAATATTACCAGGAAGGGTGGAATACAGAATAAAGCTGAGAGAAAAAACTTAAAAATAGACGTGTTATTAGTGAAACATCGGTTGAGATTGGTTTGAACACGTTCTTAGAATATCAAATAGAATGACCATAAGAATCTAGGAAATTAGAGTAAAGGCAAAGATATGGAAGAGGTCAACGAAATATTATACAGAAAATTTACAAATAGGGAAAAAGCAGTAGTGATGGTTAGAGATAGGAAGTTGTAAAGAAGTATACTAGGTTACCAGGACCAATGTCTTGATCTTGACACAGGCCTTTATAATTTGATAACCTAATATATGATTTTCACCGCGCACGGGTTGTAAGGCCGTATACGCACCCTTATTTAATCTTCGGTGACGGTTATTAAATGAAAAGGAAGTATTCCAAATTAATTATCTTTATTTAACAATATTATCCACTACACTAAAAACACTTAAAACATCAAATTTTTAATAATGACTGGTTGATAATTTGAGAACTTTCTCTTGTTAATACGAAAGCAAACTGGCTGCTTACTGAATAAACTTGTTTGTTATGATACGAAAAAGATTTGTTGTGTTGATGAGAAAGAACTTGTTGATTTTGTTGTTGAGAACGAACTGAACTGATGGATGATAACGAGAGAGAGCTCGTTGTTATAATGGTATTTATATATTTTACAGAATTTCCATTACTACTGCAATGATAATGGTTAGAGTTATTGTACATATGTACATAACAATAGGGTGGAAATTCCCGAACCGTAATAAACTTAAACTAGTCTAAGAATCTACATAAGAGGATTACGATAATAAACTTATACTAATTGTAAATTTAATATGGCAAATGTCCGATACCTAGAAAATATACAATGACTATTGTAATCCTTTAGTTCTAAATGGACATTATGATCTTAAAAATAAAAATATTAATAGCATGAGAATTTAATGTGAAATGTACTTAAATAAAAAATTAAATAAAACTTTCGGCTTAAGACGAAACAGAAGTAGTGGACAAAATTTGCTTGTAGAAAGAATATGTTATGTTGTGCACACCTAGACTTACGAGTAGAAAATGTTATAATTATGAATGTAGTATTTATTCATAGTCAATAAAAGTTAACTCTAAAGCAGTTGCTCTTAAACAAAACTAACAGTGACCATTAAGAAATCATGGCTTCAATTTTGAAAAGGATTGACATGCAAGGGTTTCTTAAGAAGAACATTTATTTTTGTAATGTACTTTTAAGAAGGAAATAATGAAAAATCGACGAACAAATTTTACTCCATCGCCTTGCTCCGTATTGCAATCATTTTACATGAAACTTATTCAAAGTATGCTAAAATTATATATATATCAAGCAATTCTATTTGCTCTTCCTTCCGGTTCCGTACAATTTTTAACTATCATACAATTTCCACTTATAAGCTTATAAGAATTTACATGAACATTATAATTGTAAATTAAATATTTATATCTTTTAATGTAGAGATGTGTGCTTGTTTACAAAAATTAAGTACAAAATATTAAGCTAGGTTTATAATCAATCGTCAGGTATTAAGCGAAATTACAGAACATATAAAACGTATCCCAAAACATTGATAAAGTTTACTAAAGAATCATTCCCAAAAGAAATGTAAATACTGTTTATTTCACCTATGTTCTAGCTTGTGTTAGTCAATCTTGGTTTGTTACCAACTGATTTGAAAGATAGAATATTAATTATTTGTATATTCTGATAATACTAGAACCATAATTATTGTCATCCCACTTGAATAAGTATAATATTCTAAAGCAGTTGATTTTGGGAACATTTCCTTAACATGTGTTATTAATGCAAAGAATAGTTTTTGTAATGATAAGAATTTTACCAAAATATTTGATATTTCTGTTTTTTTTTGTATCAAGTCAGGTCATAAAACCATGACATCGTTTAAAGCAGATCGACAGATACAAGTTTTTTGAATATTACTTAATACATTAACGAAGCAATTGAAGGTAGAAGATGATAGCTGTTGTTATATGTACGGGGTTTTCTAAAGCAGTTGGTACACCGGACTGTGGCTTCTTAATACAAAAATTTGATGCTTTTTGCTATCACTCCTATTCCCTAGCTTCACTATCATCATCCTTGTCTGGGAGTATTTATTATATTTCTTATACCGTTTGTCATTGGATCATTTCCTTCAATATTTATAAAAATGATCTGTTTCAATTGTTATATTGCATAACTTGGAAATCATCTGAAGATATTATCTGCTTCTGGGTTTCCGGGCTGGAACCGCGTCACTAGTATATCTGCCGACGTTTCGTACCCATTTGTATGGGACATCTTCAGGGCGGAACTACTGCACAGTGCAGTAGTTCAGCCCTGAGTTTCAGGGCAGTAGGCAGATTTACAATTGAAGCGGTTCCAGCCCGGAAACCCAGAAGCAGATAGCATGGACCACGACCGCGGAAGTCTACGTACCAAATTATCTGAAGATATTTTCGAATACTAGCGATATGTTTCATAAATGCCATCTTCACGACAATGAAGAAATGTTTCATGCGTGATATCATCATTTTACCAAATATAAATAAAGAAATTCAAAATAAATTGCAATACTAGTAGCTGTTCTATGGATTTGGTAAAGCATAGAAAATTATTTAGGAATATTAGGAACTATTCGGTTTTGACTTAAAATCTTCTCATCATGTTTCTTCTATTTCCATGGTTACTTCCATGTCTCTAGGTTGTAGCTTCCGCACTTAAATATGTTGACAAATGGTTGGTTTTAAAATCTAGAACTTGGATGTTTATCTTTCAGGTTGATGGACTTTATCAACTCCGTGATACACCTATCTTATGAAGATATTCTAATTTACATGCCTGGCGAACTCTCTTGATTTGACCATAATGATCGGTTTTCATTAAAGCTTATCAAAAACAGAGTAGAATCTTTTTTTTATTTTCTAAAGTTAGTTTCTTGACTGCACCATACATGACATTTTCCTCCGATAAAATTTTAGTTAACAGGACATAAGGCTGTCAAGAAAGCGCCAACTACACATATGCGTACAAATACTAACAGTACCCTTTTTGCATATCAGATAATGTGGCAATATTAATCGACGTCAATGTTATTATTTAAATTAGATATATTTTTTGCATTTTTTTCTTTACTGTATTAGTTTTGTTATATAAGTATTGCTAAACAATAAAATTATTAACCAATATATGGATATATGAACTATATTTTAATCGTTAATTTTCTTATTATTGAAGAATTAAAATTATTATTTCTCGAGGAATATTAAACAGAAACCAACGCCACTGTGCAAACCCCTCGGGGGGCCGCGGTGGTTTCTCATCTCTGTTTTATGCCGCTGTATTACCGAACAGAAAATATTACTCATCACCGAATCCTTAGACATGATGTTTATCCACCCTTCTGCTTACAAATACTACAGAACGCTACAACCCCCAGGGCTGTTAGATTCCAATCACGTATTCTTCTAATATCATTTTGATATTATTACCATATCAGCGACTATGCGCGGAATACATAGTGAGATATTGTGTCGATGCTGTCATAAATTGGGATTGATACGTAGACGGTACTCGTACTCGTCTCTCGTGATGATGTTGTTCTGAAAATATTATTACTCTGCTTGGGAAAATACACCGGGGATTTTGTCGTTGGGTGTATATGTATTATTTGCTTATTTTACGACGTGTTTTACATAACTCGAGATTAACATTTGAAAACATTATAAGGAAGCACACGAAATAAAATCGGAAAATCCCCACCACTAACAGAAGAGAGTAAAATCAATTTCATGAACGCAGTGGAAATTATTTGAAGGAGGTGTTGGAATACCAATTCGTAAATCAAAGATATTGAAACTATTTATCTGTTATTTGATACGCATGTTAAAGAACTAGAGCGGCCTGTTAAATTGTGTTTAAAAACTTGCGTAATCCAAAAATCTCAAAAGTAGCACAACTTGTAATTACGCATCTGTCTCTATTTATATCAAGTACAGATCAGCTGAACTCACGCCGCTGCAGCTTGTGGGATGTCTTTTAAGTTTTGATTATAAAACTGGTATAAAACAGTAGATACCTTTTAAAGACTTCATTGTTTTTCGAAGTATTCTCCACGAAAATTAATGGACATTTCAAGGCGCTCGAACCAACTCTGGAAACAGTTGTTCCACTCGTTTGTTGGTACAGTAAAAATTGCATTTTTGAAAGAATCTACTGCTCTTTCTGCCGACTGGAACCTTTGACCAAGCAGTCCATTCTTGGTTTCCGAAAAGTAAAGAAATCGTTGGGATGGGGTTGGTTTTTCGAAGCTCAGCAATGACTTGCGGCAAACAAATGGTCGTTAACAGTTCTTTGGTATTGTAGACGAATTGTTGCTACCTGACCTGCTTTCGAGACAAATGTCATGACCATCTTTTTGGAGACACTTTGAGAACGGATGACCTTGTCGAATTTTCTTCACATTGGAACATACAAACAGATGAGTAGCGTTTACTTGCTAGCTTGTATAAGTTAATCCAAGATTCATAACCGCTGACGATATTGTACACGTTTTTAGAGTTTCCTGTATTGAAGCGATCTGGAGTTTTTTGACACTAATTCACCCTAGCTGCTTTCTGTTCTTCGAACAACAGAAGCGGTATCCAGTGGGAAAATAATTTTATTACACAAAATTCTTTATGCAAAATGTTTTTAATTGAGGTCTTTGAAATAATACTTCAATCTAGTGACATGTCGCATGTAGATCTTCGTCGATGATGTTGCGCACAGTATTGACATTTTCCTGAGTGACTGTCGGTGTAGCTGGTGGTATAATGGTATGAGCCAATAAATACTGGAAGGCGCGTTGTGCAGAGATATCTGGATAAGACACATCGTTCTTCTATATCGAGCAGGTATCGTGAACAACAGGATTGATGAAATTAGAATAGGGAGAACGGAGTGACCAGCTAATTCACCTAATGGAATCCAATAGAATACCCTTGAGATATTGTGGGAAGACTTGTAGTTACATGGAATATCCAATCAAGAAAATGTCAAGCATTGCGAATACTTGTCGAGGAGGAATAAGATATGATTCTTCAAAAAATGCTCAACATGATAAGCTGGTTCATGTCATTAAGATGTTAAACACTTTTTGATATTCATATAGATTATACACATTAACACATATTTTTCATGAGAATTATTGAAATAAAACTTCTATAAAACTGAATATTTCTGTATTTTCCATACCCTATTCCAAATAGAATACGTTAACACTTGTCCGAACAAGTTAAAATATAATGTTTAGATAGAAGTTTACTGGTATATTGAAACGAAAGAATGGTTAAATCAACTTTTTTAAATCACTTTTATGAAATGTACATTATTTTAGGCAGTGTAATTGATAAATGCCATCCAACTGATCTTGAACGACAAACAAATTATTAACAGTCATAAAGAAAAGTGATATTTCAATACTTTATGAAAAAAGATTGAGGAATCTAAAGTTATGAGAAGTGTATCGAACTGAAATGTATTATTATCGTTGGTCGATTGATTTAAAGCAGATATAATATCACTAAGAACATACGTATACCCTAGTGGACGAGCAAGCATTGCTGAAAAATGACAGTAATATGGCTGATATGGAGAACCTGTTGAAACAAGAATGACGAAATCGGTATAGTCAGTATGAAGATGGAGAGAAATCTAACGGAAAGTAACAGCGAATATTACAAAGGGTACTAGGAAAGTTTTGCAATATGACGCAACAATGAATCGTAGGAAGTTGCTTGTTACTGCATGTTGCGACATATTCATACGTGCATAGTAGCCGCCGCGCCATGTCGATGGGCTCAGTTATTCATTAGCAGTGAGAGTGTAAAGTGCTTGAGATGGCATCGTGGTCACGAAATAGATAAGGACAGTTTTGCGTTACAATTTCGTGCGTGGTTTAAACGTAGACCAGTGCTTCGACGAAATGACTCTTGCACTAGGTGATGTTTGTCCACATCGCATAACGATATTCAAGTGGTATAGAGAATTTCAAAGGGGAAGTTTAACGGTGGAGGATGCTGAGGGGCCTGGAAGGCCACGAACGTCAGTTACGGAGGAAAACGTTACTACTGTGAGGAAAATGCTTGGCGAGGACAGGCGAGTGACATACCAACAGATAGAGAGTACTTCAGGCCTAAATGTACCAGCAATTCATTCGATTCTGCATGATCTTTTGAAGAGACTTTGTTCTCACTGGGTTCCGCATCGACTGACTGAAGAGCAGATGACACGACGTGTGACTTGATGTCGGGAGATGCTAAAAAAGTTTAATAAGGGACAATCTCGGTATGTGAACAATATCGTGACAGGTGACGAGACTTGGCTGCACTATTACGATGTGCCGACCAAAGCTCAAAACAAAGTTTGGGCCTTTGATGATCCCGGTCTGTAAAGAAGAAAATGTCGTATTTTTAAATCGAGGAGAATTGTGGAACGCGTCGTTTCGGACACACAGAAGACAGTCATAGCTAAGTGGCATACTGAACAGTGCCTGCCTAAAGTCATTGGATCTATGAAAAACCTGCGGCCAAAGTCAAGATTGGACACCTGGTTCCTCCATCACGATAATGCTCCAGCTCACCGCCCCAAAGCCTGCACCGAATATTCGACCACAACAGGATTGAAACTTCTCGAGAACCCTACCAGAACTGGTTTAAAGATTGGTTTCGGAAAATGGAGAGGTGTATTGAGTGTAGAGGATATTACTTTGAAACAAATAAATAAAGGAAGCTGTATTGCAAAACTTTCCTAATATCTTTTTTATACATATTTTTTGCTTCAGACAGATAACGCCTTTTATCATTTTTTATTGTGTATTGAGCGTACTATAAAACTAAAAACATTCTACACATGTAAATGTAATATTCTATTAATTATTATAGGAAATTTTTCAATACCAATAGTTCTAGAATAGCATTGATAAAACGAATAATACTTCTATATATCACAAGATGTAATTAAATTACTACAAAACTAATGGATGTATACATGTATATAACTTACATATCGTAAAGTAGTCTCGCCGTTTTAAATGCGAATTTTCATTGCACGTAATTTTCAACAATGTTCGAATCTTATTAGTAAGTATTACATAGCTTTGCTCGAATCAGAAAACAACACATTCAGTTATTAAATCGAATTTCGTTTATGTGCGTTTCATAATACACCAGCGCTTTTCTGCGCCAGTATATAAACTTTGATGTGTAGACTCCTGCTGTGTATTACAGCTTTTAATCGTATCATAATAATAAAATATATTATTCTGCGGCATTTCTAACAAGGATATCACCCAACGATAAACCACGTAAATGACTACGAAGTAAGATAATAAAAATTTTATTAGTTCCCGCATGATATAGCGAAATAGTAAATTATTGCTGATTGTGAGGTACGATATTGGAACTTCGTAAACGATACTACACGTTTCTCTGATCAGATATTGCAACATTTTCGGTGAATGATTTCTTTAATGCAACATGTTCATACTCATACATTTGTCATAGAAGTTACACTGTTGCTTTTATAGAATTCTTTGTAAAGTAACAACATACAATTTTCTGAAGTGTAGATACATATCTGGCAAAATAATTAAAAAAATAATAATAGTTAACCTGTGAAGAAATGTTAATGCCAAAATGAAGTCAATAGCTAGTCTTAGAATTATAAATCCAATCAATACGTGTAAATAAAATCTATAATTAAGCAAAAGACTTTTGAAGATTAGTTGCTACGACATGAAAGCCGACATAGAGTATCTTTAACATTATTTTGGTAATACTTCCTTCTTCGTTTTGGTTCTAGAGACGACAGGATTACTACCTCCTAATTATTTTAATAATAAAGATAATAATTATATTTGCACGTGGTGGTCGGTAAATTTATTACGAGCGGGTTTCTGACTAGCTCGAGCACTGTAATAAATATACAATATATAAGAAAATAAGATAAAGCAGTTAATAATTGACAATTGTTTAATTTATGAAGATGCATTAGAGGTGCAGCATATATGTAAAGCTGAGGTAAAGATTATTAGAAGTTTTTGGAAATAAGATGATAGGGTTGACTTCAAAATTTTATTTGCTAATTTAAATAAAACGAATTCTTAAAACTTAAATATATTAAATAAGATAATAAATTAGCAAGAGCTATAGATAGAAGCAAAATCTAAGTAATCGTATATGCTGTAATAAAATAATTGGAGTAATAAGGCTGTGGAGTAAAATATATGCGGATTACAATAATATACTTGCGTGTGTGTGTGTGTATCCTTGGCCAGGAACGTATATATGTATATTTCGTGATCGCGAAATAAATACGTTGTACACTACACGTACGAGTTACAGTGAAATTTTATTCACAAAACAAGCACATGTTTTACCATTAAAGAATATATGTGCTATACTCGATCGTTGATAAAAGAACCAGGAAGTGATTTCTTTCATATTGGGCCTTTTAAAAAAATGGGTGGGCACTGGCCATATTTGAAATGAATCAATTAACGTAGAGGACAAGCACGACAAAAATTAAAATAAATTAGCAGATATTTGTGCAGAATAATTAATGTGCAATCTGTGTGAAAAGGAATGAAACTTTGAGTTTCTAATCGCACTTAGAAATTAGATAAATTATAATTAATATTAAATATAATTTTAAACGACTCTTAAAAAAGGGACCTACGTATCGAAATACGTTTGTTCTTCGAGGACGAAAGGTAAATTTTATGATACCAGTATTGACACACAACAGATTTATCCATGAAATATTTGTTTACTTACAAAATATGTCTTAATAATAATTCTCATGTTCAAGGTCGAATTGTATTGAAATTAAAATAAATAATTTAAAAACTAGATAAAAAAATATTATATATGCGAAGTGTAACAGTAACAACATTAAATTAAGGTCCAAAACTAGACTTAGAATTATGAATTTATACCTTGCTTTTGGAAAAAGTTGTAATAATAATACTAAAGCCAATAGAAAAAGGTTTTACCTCTGTAATAACACCAAAGCACAAAAATCACCCAATTTGTACAGTTAAAAACTATCAAAAGATTGTCAAAATTAACTTTCATATTAAACGAATTTCCTGGCTACAAATGAACATTAGTTTATAACATCATAATCTTGATATTATAGACATAACTTAATTGAGGTCTAAAAGACGGTTCCAAGTTCACTAGTATACCCAAATTTACATAAGCAAGTATACAGAAAATCATTAATAAACAGGAAAAGGAGAAGTGATCCTAAATTAAAGAGTCGAAGCATAATAAATGTTGAATTTATGAGTGGATAACGTTATGAGATACAAGAAATTCATTTTTCTAAAGTCAAATGCAGACACCGCAAAAGGAAATGACTTACAGTGTCAAATATATGCGAGAAATTATTGTAGATATCTACATGACTAGGCTTTACAAGTTTTATGATTTTTCGTACCCCTATAAGAAGGGATATTATTATTATCATTATTATTATATAATCTTTGTATTTAAACGCAGATCATTCTAAGATCTTGCGTGTTTAGGAATCTTGTAACGATTGAGAACCGGTTTAAAATTTTAGTTTCTCCATTATATGTTTATATATTTTTATTGTTATGATACAAGGAGGATCGATAATAGTTTATGAGAAGAATTATTACCTTATCTACCTATCAAGCATGTCAAATCACGCATATAAGAACGTTTTTATAAATGTAATGTAATAAAATTGATCTAAAATAATTAGGTATTTACTTGAAAAATTTGATTGGAAGAATTAGAAAGAAATAAAACCATTTACAGTTATATTTGTTATGTAATGCCAAATAATTATTTAAAAGATTTTTTTATTAATTCCTGTGTATTGCCACATGTATAAGAACCTAAAACACATTTATTTGAAATCAATTTATAGGCAATGTAACAGTATTTTAATGTGATTTTAATAGGATATCGAACAGGTTATCGGTAAGATTAGTTGGCATCATTATAATTATACATAAATATTAAAGGAGAGTAACACAATAGTTAGATAAAATATTGTTATGGTGATAAATTGGTTCTGAATAAATATATCTATGTGAAAGGCTGGTAAGTACGAATCCAACATGTTTGAATGTGACATAATGGAATGTTTTAATTTTGCAAGATAATTAAAGACAGAATTTTCTATATGAACTTAAGTTCTGTAATGTAGCTCAACATAGTATTGCTAAAAATTATGTTTATATTTAAAAGTTACTAAGGTTTTAAGTTAAATTTCGACAGCCATGTATGGGAAAAATTGACGATTCTAAAATACAAAAGGATTTGTTTCTAAATAATGTGAATATGTGGATAACAAAAATCATATTTATTTCCTTATTTATAAATAAATAAAAATTCTTTCGGAATAATATTAAAAATTCGTAATGCAATTTTCATTTGAACCCATTCCTATTGGATGGTTGTGTTTCGTTTGGTATGTATAAATGGAGCTATTGTTTGAAAATCCGTGAAGAGGGCCTAAAAGTATGATAGTGAACGTAATAAAAAAGCAAGTTTACGTTGTAATAAATATCTACCTTTTGAACTGAATTAATTTTTCTACATAGTTCTTAATATTGTGTTTAATAGTTTTAATAATATCCAGAATAATACCTAGTGTTCAAAGGACAGGGGAAAATATAAACATTAAAATATTAGTGAACTTTAAAAGAAATTTAAGTGATGTGCACTTACATGCGTTTAAGTAATGTAACGTTATTTTGGTACATATCAAGTAGGGCATAATTCAAAAATAATAACATGGAGATTGGAATTTTATAAGGCAAGAATTATATAGAGTATGTGACATCTAAGAGTGAAGAGGGAAAATAATGGCTGCCTAAATGTTTAATAAGCAATACACTCCGCGCAACATGAATAGGACCACCCGACTTGTTGCAAGCTTTCGGTGGTTTGAAAAACAATTCATTTACTAAAAATACAATGCAAGTTTGTAATGGTATGATATGGCAAATAATACGCATTATTGCGCAATAGTGCCTAACGTTATGCATTGGGTGACGTAAGTACCACATACATATAAAATGCACCGCGCCGGTTGGATACGACCAGTATTTAATAGTAAGCTACCGGATGAGTGTCGAGTTACAACGTGTATCCGGATAAACAAACATCTGATATTAAGGGTATTGTGCAACGATGGGACGACAGAAGTGCTTAAGTATGGAAGAAATTGAAAAATTAAAGCGCTCCATCAAGAAGGGTATTCCTCAAGGGCTACTGCAAAGAAAATAAGTCGATCACACCAGGTTGTGAACAATTTTATTAGGGATCCCGAGAATTATGGAAAACGTTTTAAAGGGCGAACAACATCCGTTACAACTAAGAGAGAACGTCGAGCCATATTACGCCAAGCATCGAATTCGGCATTAACGGCAAGACAAATCGCGAATAACGTTGGAACGAATGCATCGGTAAGAACTGTACAGAAGTTACTGAAAACTTGTCCGCATTTAAAACGTTTGAAAATTAAACGACGGCCTCCTTTAAGGGAATTTCAGCGCACTGCACGTCTTCAGTTTGCTCAAGCAAAAATGGGGTGGGCAAGAGAATGGCAAACTGTTATTTTCAGTGACGAGAAGAAGTTTAATTTAGATGGCCCGGATGGGTTTTCTTATTATTTCCACGATTTACGTAAAGATGAAGTGATTCAGTCACGAAGGCGAGCCGATGTTGGTTCAGTCATGGTATGGGGAGCTGTTTCCTATAACGGACCTGTTGATTTAGTAATAGTGAAGGGCAGACAGAATTCGGAAAAGTACGTCCAGCTGCTGCAACAGGTGAAAGACAAATTTTCCAACGTTATGGCAGGTGGGCCATTTATTTTCCAACAGGATAATGCCAGTATTCACACCACGCGCATTGTTCGACGCTGGTTTCAAGAACAAGGCATGGAGGTTCTCGATTGGCCATCGCTCTCCCCCGACATGAACATCATAGAAAATGTTTGGGGATGGTTGTCGCGTAAATTATACTCCAATGCTACCGAATTCAGTTGCGCTGACGAACTAGAGCAGGCGCTGAAACGAAGTTGGGCGGAACTTCCCGTTGACTACTTGAGAACCCTGTATAATTCCATTCCATCCCGACTATTTGAGGTTATAAGAAATAATGGCAAAAGTACTCATTATTGAACAATAAAGTATTTTGTTATTGCAAACGAATCTTTTATTTTGTAGATTGGTCATATTCAAGTGGCGTTTAATTACTCTACTTATCGTCATTAGTAACGTACATTTGCACTGACTTTTACAAAAATTATATTTGGTACCTACATACATCTTTTTATCAACCCTCTTATTTTCGAAAATAACAATTCCAGCGCGCTACCATGTTTATCCCAACTACAAATGTCATATATGCAGTTGGTCCTATTCATGTTGCGCGGAGTGTATACTCAAGAGATATACTTTCTTAATAGATAAATTTTAAATGTAGGTAATCATTTGTAATTGTATAAATTATTTTGTTCATGATTTTATTTATGATTAATTAGTTTTTTATAATATAATTTATAGTAGCAACGACTTAAACAAGGAATGGCCTACAACCATAAATTAAAGATTTTATTTAGAAATAAAGTTATAGTTATCTATTGCAAAGAAAAATTGATTTTATTGTATTATTGTTTAAATTTTGTTAATATAGTTCATAATAATAGTTAATCTGGTTATTTTTATTGGGTAGTTTGAATTAAAAGAAACTAAATTTGTTTTTAATTTTAAAAGATAAGTATAACTAAATTATATTCAATTTTAGTCTCTTAGTAACTTGTATTAGCATTTGTTTATCAGCAAGTATTTTTGCAGTAAAATTAATTTACTTCTATACCATGACAGTTTTAAGTCAATTGTTGAATAACGAAATTAATATGCAAAAGTGATCAAGATCATAGATTTGGTTTTCGGCCTATATCTACATGTATGTAAACCATCGTCACATATATGTATATACCGAGCTTTAGCCGTACTCAATGCCCTGTAGACAGTATATCATTGTTTACTTCAAGAAATAAAATAATATATAAACAATTATAGATATTCAAAAATAGATACAAGAAAGTTTTGTACAAGTAAGTATTATAATACAAATACGTATATTCCATTTGTAAATCAAAGTTGCATAAATATCACAAACCCTTACACAAGCTTCTTTTCATTATTTGAAATAATTTATGTGTATATATACAACATTCGGAATTAATATTTCTCATAATATATGTATATATATATATATATATATATATATATATATATATATATATATATATAACTGGAGTGGGATCAAGTCCTTTAAGAGTTTCAGTTTTTAGAAAATACTCCAGTAGTATAAACTATAATTGGTATAATTTTAATCTGCTTCTGATACCAGAATTGCTGTATTTCTTCTTCTAGGGAGGAGCTATATTTATTGTTCTTTGTATTATTATTATTATTATTATTATTATGGCGTAGATTTCTGACTATTTTTATCAGTAATACAAACAATTTGTAATCACTAATTTACATAGACGTTAATTCTTGTAATATATATATGTCCATTTCTTAATTTAAAAAATTCTCCGCTCTCGATATTGACCTTTAAAATGGCGGCAGCGCTTTAATTAATTTTCTAATTTGACTTGATTTTTGAGCCAGTAATTTAATAAATATCAAGATAATACCACAAACAATTATATTCTCTACACATTTTATACAATTTATTAGAAGAAACAATACAATTAGGAATTTCAGATTAATAATAATGAGTGAGAAAAACTGTAATCAAACCTGGGAGATAATAATTAATTTAAAACTAAACTGTCCATAACGTCAAACCTTAAATAATGATCTTTTCATCGAGTATTATTTGAAAAGAAAAGAGAACGTCGCCATAAACGTTAAAATTTACCAGAATAGCACGAGAGCGCTGTACTTTTTTGTCATTCGTCTTTTTTTCCTTTTCTTTTATCTCTCCTTATCATCGAAAGAAGTTCAATTTAATACCGACCGAGTCTGAAAATATTATGAAAAAGATAATGATCTTCATTCCTCGAAGGTATTCTTAGAGTGCTCGTTTTTTTTCCCGGAGTTTCCGGGGAATCATCCGGGTTTTTTGTGTCTGTGTGTGCGGTACTGTGGCATCGGCCGCAACATCAGGGAATGAAGGACAGTGTTTACCGACGTTACAAAACCACCAGCGATCGGTCATTTATCATTGTGGCTGGATGTTCCATCTCCGACGCTATCCTTTATCGAAAATGGCAGTTCCATAGTTTACACATCGAAAAGGCTCGGCCACTTTATGCTTATAGTCTGTTCCTCAATGAGATCCGTCCTTTAGGCTTACGATTGCATACATTTCCTTTGTAAGTTGTTGGTTATTGCGACATTAATTGAAACTAGTAATACGTTATTGTACATATATAGCGGCTTCTTTATATATTCTTGTATTTGCCTAATTCAACACAAACCACTAGTTTTCTTTCCCACATAACGTAATAAAATATATGTAATAAGCATGCATTAGTTAATTACATAGTCTACACATTTTACAATATAAAGAAATATGTAACAATAATAATAATAATGATATTTATTTGCCCAACAGATTTCCAAGTCTAATTGCAGGATGAAATACAATATAAAAAACATCTCTATATTGCAGATTATTGATAAATCATACCAGGATTAGCGAATCGCAAATTGGATATAGCAATGAATGAAATGAATCGTAGTAATACTTTGTTGTGAGACAAACAGAACAGTTAATAATGCAGAGAACCATACAAACAATTACTGTATCATTTTCCTTTCATTTAGATTTTAAATTATTTTTACTATCTTGCATATTTTGATACATATATATTCGAAAATACTAATACTTTAATTAAAAAGATACTGTAACTTAAGTCACATATTATGTTGACCGAAATTGCTAGAGAAAATATCGGTTGGCATTATATTATATATAGGATATTCTGTGGTCTGGTGGTTTCGAATTTCGATAATATATCTAAACATTAGATATCATAATCAGAAGATCTGGTAATAATGTACTTGTTTCCCATAAGTAAAACAGCAATATTTAGACGCCATGCAGGATCAGCGATAGAAGGTGGTGCGGATGTCTACGGCTAGTCAAAACCGTCATCGACGTATATCGGGCGTATCATAAAATGTAGTAAGTTTGGTTATGTACCGGTTTTCATTGCATTGATAACGACCTATACTTGAGATTGCAATGTAGTGCAATTATGAGTGCAAGACGGAATAATGTGTAAATAAATTTATCGGACAATTCTCGGTCATAGAATACGATGGTGTTGAAGTAGTATGTTTAGTGTCATTCATCATTTCTCTGTCGGATGATAAGAGGCAAGTATTAGATACGAGGAAGCACAAAAACACAAATATATAAAATGTCATACGACATGTCGGAATGAGCGTGCATTACATACAAATTTATATGCTAATTCTTTTTAATCTATCATTTAGGACAGTGAAGAAGGAACCACTCCGTCAATTTTGTACATAAAATGCAGATTATGTGTTGTCAAGTGCTCGAGCTTTGAGAAACTCTTTACCTTCTGCGCGCGAAAAAATGGATCTAGGTATTAAATCTGCTCTGAAAACTGTGGTTAAGCTATAATCAGAAGACAGATTGTAAAAGAAAATTATGCTAAATATCATCGTACGTACATTAAAGCCTCTTCAACATGCATCTTCATTTTGATTAGCTTGTAAAAGGTTATCAAAGAGTATCGGTGAAGCTGTTCACAAAGTGATAGTAAATACACTACAAAATTTTGAACTAGTAACAAACCAAGTAGTGATGTTTGTTACGTATATCGGCTCGTCAATACTTTTGCGGGATATTTCCATAAACATGAGTGCCACTACATGTAACGTGCTTGATACATCTTATTGCAGAAATTCGAAAAAATAATCTAGTGATAGGTGATTTGTTAAACAGCACCAAAAGAGTCGAGAGAGTCGAGATACGTGAATTTCGCAAACACGTATATGAGAACCACCCCAACCAATTCTTACACACTGAGGCTCGTGTGTGTAAGAATTGGTTTAGATGTTGTGACTATTTTAGATGTTGTGACGTACTACCAATTACCAATGTCAGCGTAATACAATCATAAAACTAAATTGAATCCTTAGCTTATAGGTGATCTTTTTTTTTGACAGTATATATAGTATAGTATATATATATATATATATATATATATATATATATATATATATATATATATATATTAATGTTTCTCTCATAGTTTGTTGATGTTTCATATCCGCGTAAATAGCTAACATGATCAATAGGTTCAAAATTAAGGATCATCAAAAGTTAACTAATTTCGCTTCAATAAAAAAAAGTGTCCAGTAATAGCAAAATAAAGAAAGAGATAAAATGAAATATCTAAAGATAACTGGGGCAATTTAAAGCACATGAAGATCCAAGAATGTTATTCTAGATCATATCGAGTTAGAATTAATAGTAGTTATGGTAAGAAAGTAAATATTTTTATAATTGAAAAGGAATATTACTTAATTAATACCTATTATTGTTTTGAGGATGCACCAATGTTGCTAGCGAAATGTGCTTATCTTCAACATATTAAGAGTAATGTGTCTTTACGAAGTTTCGACCAATTTAATAGATTGGCTTAAGAGGTACGAATAGAATCAAATAATATTGAAGTTATACTAAAGGAAAACAATGCGATTAATCCTACTTTGAGTAGTAATTTAGCCGAGCGTAATAAATCTACATTAGAAAGCATCTCGTGTTCAATTCCATTTATACTAGAATTTTAAATAAACGCTTCTGACAAATATATGTATTCGCTTATGCAGTGGTACGTATTCAATCTTCTTATTCACACATTTAAATGGAATCATAAATATTTTCATATCCCAGTATTAGTAATATGAAACTTCTCATAATCCTTACAAGTTCGCTTCGACTATTACTATTTTCAGGGAAATCGGATGTATGTTCGCGATATTTGAATCAACCATACATTCTGGATTTTTAATAAAGAAGAGCTGCTTGTCGACAACGAGAACGCGAGCCTGTCTGTCTTGGAATTTCTCGGATCTTATCCCTGCGAAGCAGGAGATAAAAGTTGAGAATCACATGTGCAACGATCGGACAGGCGGTGAAGTTTCTTATATATATTTTGTTACGGTTCAGCACATTTCCAATTACCAAAGTGTTTCCAATGTGTTCCTTACCGGATGTGGCCGGGGGTTCTTCGATTCTGAGAAGGAAAGGAGATCAGTCGACCTTTTCTCGTTTCATAACACCTCACCGTTCAAGAAGAAAACAATATATTATGGATCTTTGTACATATGTCTCTGCTCATAAAGAGAGTCACAAAGCACACGTCGGCAGGTGCTCTGGTGTGAGTTGTTTTAAAACGGAATTAAGAACAATTTATAAACGAAATTTATAGAATGCCTTACTGTTATTCTGAAAGACTTGAATTAAAATTTGGTATTTAAGTAGAAAATTATATTTTATTTTCACTCTCTTTGTATGTGTCGCTCTCTTGAGCATTGGATATAATTCTGCAATTATTGTTTAAAAATATAAGACTTAACTGATGAACAGGTCACGTGAACCACATCTGAGCACCAAAGTTTGATTGTCGAAAATTTTAAAATTCTTCTCATTTGACGCCATCTTAGCGATCTCGTACATATGTACATATGTACGAGAGCTATTGACTTAATTTCCGGAGAAGATGCATAGTATCGCCCGTGATGTAATTGTGTTAAAACTATACGAGTATTCATGTTTCTATATTACACGTTTAGATAATCATTCAAATGTCAATAACAACCTGTTTACTACGCGTTTCAAGAATTTCACCTTTCATCAGGTAAACTTGTGTTATTAATGAACCATTCATTGTGGGCTTATTTTTCTGTATCGAAAAGGTACGATAAACTTACAAAGAATCGTTCGTTAATAACAGAAGTTCACCTGATGAGAGGTGAATTCCTTGAAATGCGAAGTAAACAGAGCGTCATTAGAGTTCGAATGATTCTTTAAACGCGCAATTCGTCAGTGTTCATCTATTTACGTACTAGTAACATTGCTACCGATTTTAGCGAGATGACACGCCCTTGTTCTTTCGTTTGTACATTTGTATGTTTTAACGAAAGAGGGAAGTACGTTTTCTCATAGTGTTTATATATCTTTGAACTAATATTTTCGTACATTTTAGACTGATAAAGTCACTTGTTAGTAATTTACTTCGAAGACAATACGTATTTGTTTGAATATGTACTGTGTTTATTATATTGACTACAAGTCATTCGAATACTTTCCGATACCTGGGGTCCCACAGGGATCACTTCTGGAACCGCCGTTGTTTGTTTTTTCAACTGTGACTTGTTGACATTCCTGTCATGTCTTAAACTGACCTATGCGTATGATCTAAAATTTTATCACTCTATCAGAACCTGAGATTATATCTTTCAGTTACTATATAATCTTGATATCATTATATGGCGGTGTTCTGCATATAAGTTACAGTTAAACGTTAAGAAATGCTGTTTTGTTTCTTAAACAAAGAAAGTTCATTCTGTCGAGTCAGTATATAACATTAACAATTGTAGTCCCACGAAAATTGATAATGTGAAAGATCTTGGCATTTTTTTTTAATTCAAGTCAAAGTTTTGCTCCATTATATATTATATTATATTATATTAGATTAATATGCGTATGCATTACTGCATCAAAGCTTTAGGTTTTGCATTGTGTGCGCATCTGTAAATTTTTCGCAACCTTGTGTTTACTAAAAACGTTGTTCTTTCGTTTTATTTTCAGCAGAGTGGAATACGTTTTGTCCATACGGCCGTCGCACTATAATTGTTTGCAACCAGCTATAGAAAAAGTTCAACGACAATTATATGATATATCGACTATAGTTTACTGCTAAAAAGACTTGATATGCATTATCTAATGAATCGTCAATGGATTCATGGAGCAAGATTCTTGTGGAAGCTTATTCACGGCTTTACTAATTCACTACAATTTCTCGCTAACCAATTTTCTCCTGCATAATGCTTCTCATACTTCAATGAGAATGCTGAAGCATTTTATAACGACATTTTTTTTATTCCATTAATCAATTGCAATGAATTATGTTTTAATATTTCTTTTACAACTCAACTACAAAGCACGAATTGCTACCTCATGAACCTTATCCGCCAGATTTAGCACTTCCGGATTATTTTCTGTTCCCAAACTTGAAAAAATGGCTCAGTGGTCACAGATTTTCCAACGACGAAGAGTAATGTCGGCAGTTAATGGCTATTTTGAGGAGCAAGACAGTTCTTATTATAATTATTGGAAAAGCATATAGAGTTGAAAGGAGATTATTTTGAAAAATAAATATATTTCTTTCCGAAATTTTTGTGTTTTGTTTGTTGGGTCGGGTACTTTTGGTACCACCCTCGTAAATACCTGCAGTCGTATGCGTTTATTATTATTTATTAGGAACGCGGTGTAAATTTAGTAGAAGCCTTTGTTCTAACTCTTTTCTTGAATTGTTTTGGTTTATACGTACATCTTTCTTCAATAACGGTAAATGCTATAAATTTTCTCAACTATTCCATTTGTACACTATATTTCTATTTCCTTTGTCTTGAAAACATCCATTAAAATGGATGTTGTTTAGCTTGTTTAGTTAGTTCTTTATTTTGGTTCATAAAATTCTTTGTTAATTATTAAATTTAGTTTCCATGATTTTTCTATTGTCAAATGGATTCTAAAACAATATAAAAGAATCGGCCAGTGTTTTAAAATTCAACAATTATAATACTTTTTCAAAACCCTAGTATGTTTTATAATATCGCGCAAATTTTAAATTCATTATATTGAGCAGTATTCATAAATGCAATGGGATCAGTCGGAAACGAATCAAAAGCTTTATTAATTTATGCATCGTGTCCGCTACATCTATCAATAGGGCTTCATTTAGATTTAGTGGAACGACACGTGGTATTTATGCCCACCTCTGATACTCCACACTTGTTGTTTTCCTCTCGTTCGAAATCCACAGGGCTTGGCGACGCATCCCTCCTTACAAATCCCGATAACAGTCAATCAACTCGGCTGTTCGAGTTCAAAAGCAACAAGCGAGACTCGTAACCGTGCAACAGGACCGTAGTCATGGTGACAAAAACCGGACAATGCGTCAAAGGGTGAGAGACCGTTACGTGGATGTTTCCTCCTATATAGCCGCAGTGCACCACCAAGATCAAAACAACTAACTGTTGTATGTACGGAGGGGTGGATTTTGAAAAGCTTCTGTTGATTGATTGAAGAAACCCTATTTAATATTGTGAACCTGTACGCTCGGATACGTACACCGTTGGATGCCTACTTAATTAAAAATTGTATGGCTTATATTGGTTGTAGGTAAAAGAGAATGTCGGAATAATAATTTGAATGTAGTCATGCATACTGCGTAGAATTTATTTTACACACAAAGAGATACTTATTACTTTGTTTATATAAGTACATAGGTACATTAAGCTTTACAATGTGAATAGACATTTTTGGTAAATGCATTTTACATTTCGAAGTATACCGCAATGCATTAAAAATACTCAACTACATTTGCATATGTCGGTGACGGGAATAAAAAACATTTCTTTCAACAATTTAGGTAAAGTACAAATTAAGATGCAAATTTCTAGAACTTCTCAATGGCACCTCAAAGATGTACTGAATAATATCACTAATAATATTAAAAACTTTTGGTTATCTATTTTTAAAGAAAAAAATTCTCATATTCCGTATAAAGTGTATTACGAAAATCGTATCATCGACAATCACCCCAATCTATTGTGGATTATTTTGCTAACTATTTTAATAGTGTACATTGATCACCTTCCACATGCAATAATTTTTACACCAGGCGATTTAGTGATGAGTGTCTTCGTATTGCCAATGTGACTCATGGGAATGTTTAGTCAAAAAACTTAAAGATAACCATGCAGCTGGAGATGATCATACCCCTGTTTTCTCGGCTAGGGTCTGCGCCTATGTTCTCTCTACTCTCTTGGTCAAGATATTTGATATTGCACTAAAAAGTCTGTTTCCGGATGTTTGGAAAGTGGCAATAACTATTATATTCTAAAAAATTGCAATGTCTCAAACATTTCCAATTATTATCTTACGTTATCCAACTTTGCTAAAATTTTTAAAATATTAGTTTATATAAAAATTTTCCTTTAGTTGGATTTTCTATCTCATTTGATCAATATGCGTCATGCAATACATTTCTACTGCCGAGGTATTGTTTCCGCGGAGTCAGATGCATGCAATTTTTACACCATTTTGTCTAAGGCATTCGATAGTATAGACCATTGAATTATTCTATTCATATTCAAAGCTTTAAGATTCAGTGATTGCCTTCTTTAGATTATATCTGAGTAATAGACTTCAATGGGGCATTTCAAAGGCTTTCGTTGACGTCCGTTCCTTCATTTAGTATGACAAGTCTAACTTCAAACCTCTCTTTTTCATTATCTTTACTAAAGATCTCGTTAGCTAAACTATGTCCGATAATTTTCTTCCAAAATTTGGGCGTACATTGATTTTTGCTCTGTTTTCTCTGTGCAATTACACATAATTAAAAAATCTTTAGAAAATGACAATTGCAGACAATGTCACAATTTCAAAGAAATTACAGAACATATAACAGGAGGATGCAAATTACTTGCTGATAAAGATTATACAAAGAGACACAATAATCCAGCAAAAATTGTATACCAAGGACTTGAACTCAAACGTCAATTTGTAAAAACTAACACGATATATTACAAATACACCCCCGTAAGCACACTTGAAAATATTGATTACAAACTATACTGGGACAGGCAGTACACACAAACAAATTACTAGTAACAGGCCAGACACTATATTTACTGATAAAAAACTAAAGAAATCCTACATAATAGACATTGCGATATTAAATGATACGAACATTACACAAAAAGAACAAGAGTAAATAGTAAAATAAACACCACTTGCAATCGAACTAAAAGAGCAGTAGTAATCGTACCGATTGCGATGTCAGTAACAGGTATTACAAAAGAACAATTGCTCCATTACATACAACCTCTAGAAGTAAATACACATACACACAATCATACAAAAAGCAGTTCATAAAACAAGAGCAATAGAAAATTTCTCAATCGACAATAGATTTCATAGCCTGACTAATATTCATCATTTGATCAACACAATCACAGCTATGATAACAACCATTAACTGGACATACAAAACATCATAAAACTTATAATAAATGCCATTTTGTAATAGATAATAGAACCATATAATATCAGACGTGTACAGTCCGAGCTTAAATCTATTGATTCCCGATATAATGCTGAGGAAATGTGAGAAATCTATACCATAGCATATTTTTGCCCAACAGGTATAAAATCATATTATAGAACAGCACAGTAGCAAATAACATGGGATGTTGTAAGTTTACATTCAAAAACTAAATATACTAAATATAAATTCATAACTATACCAGATTCTTTATGTTTACATATAGACATGTACATACAAGCACATAAGAAATGCACCTTTGCTTATAGAATACGAAACTGAAAAGTACATTAATTTGGTATAGTAGGTAGAGGGAGTACAATTTATATTCATAGCCAATAAGTTGTTAAAGTATTCACATATTCTATAGGCAAGAGACCTAATCTGTACATTTAGCCTTGTAGGTGGCAGACGAAAAGTGTTTGCAATTCTAGTTGCTTGCCTGGGAATAAAAATTTGAACTTTGACGGAATTTCAAATGCGTCGATTCTATTATGGAGAAGATGGTAAAGGAGTTTTATGTCATTTTAGTGTCTACGAAGATCTACTGGTTCGATGTTAAAGATAGTAAATTTCTATGAATGTAGCCCCTATTTAATTTAATTAAATATCGAGTTCCAAAAAAGTAGGAAATTTTAAAAAAACTTCATAGATTTTTTATTTTCTCTACTTAGGGTGTTTGAAGACTGTATCTAGTAGTGGAGACAAGTTAGAGGTAAATATAAAAGTATTAATAAAATGTAGATATTCCACACATAATCGAATTGACTGTAATTGTGTAATTGTTCTTTAACATACAGCATGTCGATGTTTGTCGATGTTATTATTATATTATATGAGATAGTAAATAGTAATAATTAATGAAAATTAATTGTAGTAATTTAGAAATGAAATAGAATAAAAGAAAGGAATAGCTGGGCACATGCATCTGACATAAATTTATTTTGCATCGTTCCAAAATGCAAACAGACAAATATAGAAAGGAAGCAAGATGTGAAGTGTGTAAACTTTCACTTAGGTAAAAGGTGGTCCCATCGTTTTAGACGATCGATAGCCCAGTAGTTTCAGAAGGGCCGGTACGCTACCGGAAGAATGTAATATCTGAGAAACAAAACAACTGTAATAACATCTAACATTGGCATCCCTCGGGAGCAGTTGGATCACGGCCACTACTGGATTTCTCGGAACACAAATCGGGAACGTGACAGTTGGCCACGTTGACCAAGCCAGTCCCATCGACGCACCCTGAACATTCATCAATCCATCACGGTGGGCGGTTTGCGGATAGGTGGTTAAATATAATTTTCTAAAGAGTCATCCATTTCGACTATTGTTTGTACAATAAATAAACTTAATATATTAGGTTTATTCGTCAACTACTAACATACAAGGTGCAACAAAAATAGCGAGATGAAGAAAAATGTATATAAATACGGTTCCATAGAGAATTGCACCAACCTAAAAATTTTAAGGGTGTAATAATGTTGAAAATAATATTTTTCATTTTGCATTAAAAAAAGTAACAAAAAATTAAACTATTAAATTGAAATTATAATATACGATTCGTGGTTTTAAGTAAGTACTGTTTTGCTATAAAAAGAACATAAGTACAATTTTATTTTTATGAGAAAGTCTGTATTTTAATTTACTTTTCAACATAATTACCACTAATATTAAGGCACTTATCGCATCGTAGATTCTGAACTACACAAAACTGTGTTTGAGAAGCTGTATTATATATATTAGCAATGTAATTAGCAAATTGGAGGTGAGTATCAAATAAAACACCCAAATCCATTACCCCAGCTTGCCTAGTAACACCAACGACTCCAATCCTATAAGGGTAGAAAACAGAATTACTAAGTAAGTAACAACAGCAGATTTTTCAATATTCGAATGAATCATATTGTCACTGCGACATTTATGAAAAAGTTGTTTTGAAGTTTGACAATCCGAGATATACGTAATTTTTGAAAGAGCTTCATATCGTTCGCAGCTAAAACATCTCCACGTATCATAGAGGGCAGATCATTGATTTAAATATTAGATAGAAAGAGTTCCAGCTTAGAACCCTGTAGCATGCCTGAAGATGTTGTAAAAATGTATAGATACGTAACTAGTAAGTTCTGTTGTTCAAGTAAATCAAATTATGGACTACAGAAGTATAATCGAAAGACGAAATCAATAGAAACTAGTTAATAGTGTCAAACTTCTTTGCAAAATCAATATAAACCATTGCAGTTAAATTGGTCACCATCGTACTAATAAACATATGATGCCTGACTGAGATGTAAGGTTTAATACAATTGTGAAGTTTAAAATACAACAGATGCCTGTATATTTTAACATCAGTATTAGGCTGATGTTTTACAAGCTTATAGTGTTCTAATTGCTTCAGAGTATGATCATAAGATATCTATATCCATTCTCATCTGCTTTAAAGGTTTTGCGTTTCCTAATTATATTATGAACTACTTATGGAGATTATGAACGATATTTAAGAGGTATCTATGAAGGTTAAAATCGGAACTGAAAAAATAGTATCTTTGTCTCTCTGTTCACGTTTGGTTGCAGATATTTTAGCGCGACGATAATTAATAATTGAGTATCTTTTATTACAGCAACCACAGAGCCTGTGGTTGATTGACTTGATCAATAAGGTTGATATATAACCCCTTTCCACAATTAACTATTTGTAAATTCTGTATACGCATTTCGACAACCAAGTTGTCATCATCAGCAGATAATTTCAAAGTGTCGCACCTGGTAAAACACGGCGAAAAAATTGTACGAAAAATAAACTCCGTACGCGATCCGCACCGTTGAAACCAAGATGTGCACTATCTTGGTTTCAACGGTGCGGATCGCGTACGGAGTTTATTTTTCGTACAATTTTTTCGCCGTGTTTTACCAGGTGCGACACTTTGAAATTATCTGCTGATGATGACAACTTGGTTGTCGAAATGCGTATACAGAATTTACAAATAGGTAATTGTGGAAAGGGGTTATATATCAACCTTATTGATCAAATCTTTTATTACATTAATTTATTTCGCCAATAAGTTCTTCGGCGGCAAAAGAATTTGAAGAAGTTTCAGAGATTTTGTCATCTATCGAACGGATATTCATTTTCAATTGTTGCAATTAATTTTTAAATCAGAAATTAACTTTATAAATTTAGGCAGTTGGTGTATACTTATATCACACGTAATGCAAATATATTTAATTCTTCGCTTAGAACTAGACCCTAGCTTCAATACATTCTAATTCAACCGAATACAAATTCTAAAAAGATATATTGTATGTATATCATTAGTTTGATCAATATCAGCACTACATTTAATACATAACATATATTTTCCCAAATTTGTCTTAATTACAAAAATAAAACTAGATAGTATTGTTAACAAAGAGGAAAGGCAGGGACATTTAATATTACACATCTGCTATATTTACGTGTTTTCTATATGAAGTTCAATTGTTGTCGTTTGATATGTTATTCTAGTTTTAAGATAAATAATTAAGCTATTATATATTGAAAAGCTTTAGAAAATCAAAACCAATTACCATAATAGGTTTTTACATGATAGACGTAAAAGAATAATGGTTATCTAGAGGTAAGTAAATAATAATTAAAAACGTTTCCTTTGAATATGCCCTACTGGATAGTAAAATTAAAGGTAAACGCATCTGAAAGCATATTAGCGGACAATAAACAAAGAACAGAAATTAGGTAATAAGTACTAGAGAGAGCAGAAAAGAGTCGATTGAGCATGGGGAATCGATTGATCAAAATAATGAAGAAGTTCGCAAAAATAGTAGTAGATTTTAAAAGAAGTAATGTAACTAGAACAATTGGAATATTTCTTAATGCAGCTGAAGAACAAGTAATGAAAATTTCTACGACTCAATATTATGCAGTGCTAGGTTGAACTATAGGCGTATCTGTCGCTCCGGCAAATAGACGTTTTTGGTAATAACAGCTGCATGTCATGTATGGAATAGTGTCGGATGACTATAGTAGCAGCTCGCATGTAAAGTGTGCAAACACCGTCCTTATGGTCAGGAGCACATTATCGGAAATTTTCATAAAAATGAAGTAGGAATGCTCTGTCACCATATAGAATGCTTTACTGCTTGAACTATAAGCGTATCCGTCGCTCGGGCAAGTAGACGTTTTTGGTAATAACAGCTGCATGTCATGTATGGAATAGTGTCGGATGACTATAGTAGCAGCTCGCATGTAAAGTGTGCAAACACCGTCCTTATTGTCAGGAGCACATTATCGGAAATTTTCATAAAAAAGGAAGTAGGAATGCTCTGTCACCATATAGAATGCTTTACTCGGCCGGATAGCTCTCGTAGATATATTATTCCAATTGAGTTATATTTAATTTCCGATTTCGCTTTACTTTGTTGAACATTATATTTATTTTATATTTTAAATATTAATTTTATTTTTCGTTTTACTACTTTTGTGATTGTTTTTTGTAAATTTACTGCTTTCATATTTCATTATAACTGTTTTTCTCTTACACAAAAAAGTTTGTTATAAAATAGTATCATCTTGGACAGCATTAGAGAAATTATACATCTGCGTCAAATTAAGTTTTGAAAGTTCTACTGGTTTCGAAACAGTACGTGAAGCAATTAATAACTTTGAAAAGTATAGCTATTTATATCCGTTATTAATTATATGTGAAACATTCAACAAGGAACAATTACAAATGTTCTAAGAAGTTTTTAAGCGAGATTCTGGTTCGTCAGGAGATCGTTTTGAATATATAGTAAAACAAAAGCTCACTTTTTTAAGCAAATACTTAAGTATTAGAAAAGTTTACGTTTTTATTTTCGAAAGAGGTTTGGGTTTCTATTTCTTCATGTATAGAAATTATTTTCCTTTTTAATAACTGAATTGCTTCCTTTCAATTTATAATTAATATAACGAATTCAGAAAATGACTACATAATCCATTAAAAATCTTGCTCTATATTTTATATGCCTATTATTATCTTTGAGATTTTAATTTAGAAAAGACAGAGAAATATTCAAAGTAGACAAATATTTATTGTATTCCTTTAAAAACTACGTAACTAGATTTTTGTTAAGACCCATATCAACGTTCGACAACTGAACGTAGCCCATATCCCCATTGGTTCCTGAGCAAATATATGCATCCGATAAAAAAAGGCTCTGATCATAAGGGCGCTGTTTTTACCGTATACAGCTCATTTGCTAATCATAACAGGCACCTGTTATGCACATGGTATAAAGAAATATAAATTAATACTAGAACGAAATCTCAGATGCAAATGTAGTACATTTCAATTAAATGATGTCCTATTATTACCTCCTATCTTGGTGTGTAGTGTGTTAAGGGGTTAAGTGTCCCCTTAATTAATCTAAATAGATAATAAAGATAATATTATTTAATAGTAAATATTTATGTGCACGTGATGGTTAGTAAGAGTGTAAGAGTATTACGAGCGCGTGTCCGCTGAGGCGTTGTAATAAATGCAATAAAAAATAGAAATTGCAGGAGGCAATAATTAGTAAAGTTAACCATGAGCATCAAAAGTCCAGAACGTGTGCCAAGCCGAAAGAAAGATATTAGTGGAAATAAAACAATAGGATTGTCCTTCAAATTTTATTCACTACTTTAATTTTTTTCCTTTAACTTGAGTATATTAAACAAAGATAACTCAAGTTTACAAATTCCGGTGAACTTTTGGATTAGAGCAGATGAGAAGAAATCTTGACGTTATTTGAGGTGCTGAATTCAAATCCGAGTTTCGTTTTTCAAAACTGGTTCTAGTTTGTGAATGACAGTCAGCTGTTGGCGTCGCTCGAAACATTATTTAATTTGTATTTTTAAAGTTTTATTTTGAATCCAAAACGTGTGAAAATGCAAAGACAGAATTGTAAAGTTGATTCAAAGTGTTTTTGTTATGTTTGCGAATGTTATATGAAAAGTGGCAAAGTTATTACTAATGTGATCAGAAATGCACATTCTTATTATTTTGGTTTATCTGTATCAAACACTCATAAGCCATGGGTATCGAAATTGTTTTGTAACGCGTGTAGCACAATATTATACAAGTGGTCACGCAGTAAAAAAGTGTGTTTTTCATTTTCATTGCCAATGTTATGGAGAGAGACGAAAAATCATGTAGATGATTGTTACTTTTGCTTGATGAATGTCGTCGGTCTAAATGCAAAAAAACTAGCAAAATATAAATATCCTGAAGTATCATCAGTGTCTAAGCCAGTTCCCTGTGCGAGCAATGATCCTTTGCCAATTTGTCCAGGTACGAGTGCAAATTCCATGGAAACTTGTAGTTCATCACCGACGAACAGTGGAAGCGATTTTAACATGGAGGGAAAACATTGTCGTACGCCAAAATCAAAGAGGGAATATTTGTCGGACCTGATATTCGAAAATTAATGGCCGACAGAAACTTTACAAAATATTTAACGCCCAATGAAGCAGCAGCATGGGTATCATTTCAAGATGTTGTTCACAACTTTCTCGGTAACCGCAAATCCCCGGATTTCAAGACGAAAATCGACAGTTCGTTGCATTCCCATCTCGAATTTTTTCCTGAAAACTTGGGTGATACAAGCGACGAGCAAGGAGAGAGACTACACCAAGTTTGGCGAAAATCGAAAAACGACGCCAAGGATTTTGGGACGAGGGCATGATGAGCGACTACTGTTGGACTTTAATGCGCGAAACAGATCCCAAACAGTACAAGCGACTCAGTTCGACTGCTCTTCATTTCTAATTTAACACTTTTTAATGAATAAAATGAAGATTAATTGTCAAAAATTGTAAAAAATGTGTTTATTTAATATTTCGAAAACTAGAACCAATATCAAAAAACGGAATGCAGATTCAGATTTAGAGTCCCAAATAACCTTAGAAACAGCTTTTCGTTGCTTAGATCTATAACCGTGTATACTTGTGTAATTAATAAGGTCGAAAGCAACAAATAAAACAAGATAAGCGTTAAAAACATTAAAAAACTATTATATATACAAAGCGTAACACTAGATTAGAAACAAAAATTAGAAGATTAAATTGTATAATAGTTACAGCGGACAATAAATCTTCCTCGGAATGTCGTTTTAGTTTATTATAGCCACATGTGACAACTGATGCAAGGAATCTCTACTGAAGTGATTGCAAAAAATTTAGGAATGTTAGTGAGTTGCTAAAATCTTTATAGAAAGCGATTTAAAAAACGAATGACGAATAATACAGAGAGGGAGTGTAATACTGTAAACTATGAGGAATATATACAAATAGATAACCTTCAAAAACAAATCATGTTCCTAAATGTGAACTCACGCCTCAATAATCGAATTAGAAATACATAAATACTGAGAGATACGCGTGTAATGCATATTGGAACACGATCGAAATTAATTCAGGAAAAAAAAAGAATTATTGAAACAATAATTAATTACATCAATATCGGCGCCAACACCGGTCGGAAACGTTCCGTTAGAATAGCTCCTGATGATGGACTAATTCATTTGAGTGTAATTTTCTCCGTGTTTCAGTGTAATTCGATTAGCTTGGGTTCAATACACCCTGCTGCATGTAGAAATGTTTGTTTGCAGACGGACGTATATGTGGTTAATGAATTGACGTGGTGCTTTCACAACACACTCTCTCACACACATAGACATCCACACACCCACGTTCAACCTCTCCTCCCACTATACCCTTAACGTCGACCTCGTTTTGATTGATAGGCGCTCCCAAGTAATAAAACCAATAAAGTTTCCTTTCCCGCCTGTCTCCGACCCCGCAATCGTCATCCACCAATACATCGTCGTACAGTTCACCACCACTCTTCTAATCACTGAAACACCTTAATGGGGTTTCAAACTCCCGCCCGACAGTGACAATACCTCTTCCTTCATATATTTATTCTACTGTAAAATGATACAATTTTGAAGTGTACTGGTGCTACGCTTACTTGCTCAAATTTAACCTTTTTAAAAGTATTTATAGAAATACTGTGAGAGAAAATGTACGATACAGTGCAAAATCGATTCAATGTTCTCTATGTTAAATGAAAGGTATTTGTTATTGTATACGTATTTATTTGCGATTTTTTTTAAGGCATCCTAGGTGAAAGTTTAACTATGTACAGATAGTTCAATTCAGCTCTTCAAACCACTAACTTCTTCAAAAGCTTTTAAACACCAAAACGTATTCAGGTAATAACTAACAATAAAATATATTTCTTTGCCTTTGAAACTGTATAATATTATGATAGATATACGTCAAAGGAATTAAAGAAAATAAAACAAACGAAGATAAATTTAAAACAAAATAACTTTAAGAAGGCTTTAAGTGCATTTCAATAAGTCGCCTAATATGCCCTTTTAAATTGCTTTGTACTAGTATTTTACAATAACAATAAACAAAATCTTGAGAATACCAGGTGTACCGGAAAGTCATTACCGGTTTTCCTAACAGATGTCGCTAGGCGTAAGTATGCTATGTTATGATTTGACATATATGTCATTTTATTCTACTGACATTAAGCTTCAAAGCCATACATGTTATATTTTGCGAAAGTAACACTATCATAGATTTATACCTCTTTGAAAATGTCGAGTTTCGTGCCTGAAAAAGTGCATTTGCGGCATGCATTCCTTTTCTCATTTAATCAAAAGAAAAACGCCGCCGAAAGTCATAGTTTGCTGGTAGAAACTTACGGTGGTCCATAAAAACATGTGATGCGTGCTTTCGACAATTTAAAAGTGTTGATTTTGATGTGCATGACAAAGAACGTTCTGGTAGAACGAAAAACTTTGAAAATGCGAAACTGCAGGAGTTATTGGATGAAGACCCAACCCAAACTCAAAAACAATTGGCAGAAGCGTTAAATGTGGCCCAAGAAACGATTAGCGATCGATCACGAGCAATGGAGAAAACCCAAAAGATGGGAAAATGGGTGCCACATCAATTGAATGACAGACAAATGGAAAATCGAAAAATCGTCTGTGAAATACTGCTTTAAAGGAATGATCAAAAATCATTTCTGCATCGAATAGTGACAAGTGATGAAATATATATTTATTTCGAAAACTCTAAGCGCAAAAAATCATGGTTATCACCTGCTGAAGCCGGCCCATCGACTCTAAGGCCAAATAGTTTTGGTCGCAAAATAATGACCTGCTTTACTAACGTGAAGAACTATAGACAATAACAATTTTATCCAATATCGCTTATGTTTTAAGCTGTAATCTAGGAACGGATATACAACTGTATTATGCTATTTTGATCTGCGAAGCAGTATTGATTTATGTGTGATGATCAACAGTCTCTAACCTTGCTACGCCGTCTCAGGATCTGTGCGAAGCAGTCGACGACGGTAGACAGGTAGATGTCTTCTGCACCAATTTGTCTCGCGCATTTTGTACTATAGACCATAAGATGCCGAAAATAAGGATTTGGATTTACTAAGTCTTCATTTGCATTTAGGCACACTTACCTTCAGAATAGATTAAACAATGTCTACTACAGTGGTTACACATCAAGTATATACATACATATCAACATCAAGAGTTCTACAGGAATCAAACCTTAGATCATTGTTGTTCAATATTTTCTCATCAATGCTTTGATCACTTCCATTGCCTGCCGTGTACTGGCCTATAGTAATGATTTAAAAATTTGCAACACAATTGGAAATAGGCAAGACATGAGTGTCCTTCAAGCGAATTTGGATACGATTAGCAACTTGAATAAACAAACTTAGTCTAAATATAGAGAAATATCGTTTTATATACTTCACTAGGAAATCAACAAGATCTCATTCCACTTACCAATTAAATAGCTTCGAAATTGAGCGTAAAACACATATGAAAGACTCTCGATGTCGTATTTGATGAAAGAAGCTTTTTTTTTATGTATTAGTGCCTAAGTTGGAATACGGTGTTGTGAAATGGTATCCCTTATATAATATTCAAGTTAATAAAATAGAGCGAATTCAACGGAATTTTTTTAAGTTCTTGTCATGTAAGAATGACATGGACTCTATTCATTGTCTAGATGACGACATCAGCGCTAATTTAAAAAAAAACTGAGATAAAGAACGGGATTGATTCGCCTGCTTCGTTGTCTCGGATTAACTTCCGAGTCCTACGTTTATCGGCAAACACCTACAACCAATTTATTTTTAAAAGCACCTTTAGTAGATTCAGCTAAGTATTTAAATTTGTCTTCAGATGTATTTCTTTGATTTTCTTAATTATTTGTTTTGCATTCATTAATACACATAACCACTGCATTATGTATTATTTGTGTGGGTATATATCATATGTTCTATATTATCATATTTCTATTATTTTACTTATTGTATACTACTCGTTTTCGGGTTTCTGTTGGACAGATTAAATAAATATTATTATATCTCTTTAAGAATTTTGCTTTCACTGTAACGTTAAATGGTTATTTATTTTTATTATTTTTATTTTCTTATTTTTTTCAACTAAAATATTTGCCGATAAATCCGGTTGTTAAAATCATTTTGAGGGAACTATTAAAAACGAATTTAATAAATTAAATTAATTTCAAAGAGCTATTATCTCGGAATATTTTCCGACAATTTCTGTATTCGATGCAGACAAAGTGAGCCTGACCTGAAGTTACACTTTACATATCTTAACTAGCGCCATAATTGTGTTTCACTGACAGTGGTGCAAGTTGGGAACTTGTCTTCCGAATACATTGTTGGAATAGAAATTAACGACATCTTTGACCAGAAATTAGAATGTCTATAATAAATGTTTCGACTTTATTAGGTAATTAAAGTTTACAATTGATGTGCATTAATTAACTTATTCCAGAAATAAGAATAATTAATTTACCTTAATCAATAAACGGTGTTTTATGTCATCCGTAAATCCAAAGCACGTAAAACCTACAAACCAAGAACATCAGGATCGATGCGCTCAGGAACGACAATTACACCGAACACACGCCCCTGAGAGATTTACAAATTAGGCATCATTAAATTAATTTACATTCCTGCGGAATTAATTTAGATTTGTGAGTGCCGTCTTCGCTACACCCAGAACACTTCGATCAGAATTTGTACCATGCAATTTAAGATTAATTAAAACTATAATTGTTCTTTAGTGTCCCTTAATTAGGCGAACAACGTGTCCTTTAATAAATAGATATCGTCCATGTTTAGTAAATGTTTATATATTTGCAGAAGTTAATAACTAGACATGCGATATTTGATAGGATAATTTAGATTATAAGGTTGTAAGACAAGAAGGAACACATTTTCAGTTTCTGTTTCAAACAAGCCAAACAGATCAAGAAATCGTTGATTATTGAATTTATGCCTTCAAAAATGCGATGTTTGTTATCTCAAATATCAAAAGTCGCGGAAAGTAGAGAAAAGTAACAGTTATAGAGAACGCAAAAATAGTATGAATAATAAGAAAATATCCAAGTTTGCGAGTAAGAGAAGTTAAAGTATATTAAGAGAAACGTGTTTAAATAGTCGTTTAAAATGTAAAAAATCTTGCACTAAAGATCAAAATAGAAAGGAGAGACTGGAATTTTCAAGAAAATATATTCAGAAATAATTAACGTTTTATTAGGAGATCGAGTTTAGGACCGATAAAAGCAAATTTGAAGTTTTTCTTAACAAAAACAAAAAAAAATCGCGTGCAAGTATCAAATGAAACTTTATATTTATTTGTATCACGTCGCAGAAGTGAGACAAGCGGCATTTGATACACCCTTAGGAGCAAATATAGCAAAGGAAATAAGATCTGGAAGGAATCATGGTAAGATTCTTAATTTAAATTTTAAAAACGGCTCAAAATTCGATTATCTTAGGCGGCTTTCATTCAAGCGGCTGTGGATACTAAAACGGATATCTATTGCATATTTATAAAAGTCTTAAATTGGAATTTTTGAGTTTTAGTTAAATTTAGGTTAAAATATTTATTGAATTGTTTTATAATAAAACTAAAAAGTATAATAATAATAATCGTCGATGTCTTCACATCGCCAATTACAGGGGGCATTGCAGACCATGACCAGACTCGTGGTGCCACTTAAGAACTTTGTCTATTAGTATTCGCTTAAACACGGAAGGTAAGCAACGAAAAACCTTCCCGGACAACAGGCCAACAGAGTGGAAGCTGAGACCACCGACGTGATAAACTAGTGACTTATCACTGAGATATCAACCGGTTAAAAAATACATATTGTAGAGCCTTAAGACTAATAATACTTGAGGTGACTGTAAAGTCCATTGCACTGCCACCTACTTCTCCGGAGTGAGTTTCTTGCATATGCCTATTGAAATTGACTTTGATTAAAGCGCTTTTACGTTTATGTAATTTTAGCTCTCTTTGAAGGATAGTTTTTACCTTGCAGCTTTAGCCTTCGCATATTCTTTTTTTGTGGGGTAGAGGGTAGGGGGTTTCGCCCTATACATTTTCCATACTATTCTCACGAAAAGCAAGGTAGATAACAGTCCTGCTTGGATGTACAATATAAGGCTAAATACATAAAAATAGAACACAGTACACTCAGGGGAATGTGAACTACCGCACCGACTCACAGCCACGCAACTTTCGGCCTGTTACCTTACACCTCAGGTTGAGTTCCGCTCAGCTTGCTTTGTGCTAGTTCCTATATTCACACACCAGCTGTGAGCCTTTAAGCAGTAGTGAAGTCTTATTTACGCAGAGCAAACGCAATGGAAATGAACACTGATTTTGTTCTATAAATGATTATATTCTGTAAACCATGCTTAAGAACAGGAACACTTGTAGATATGAACATTTATCGAACTGGCAAAAAATATAGAAGATATAACATCAATAATTTAAGATCGACACTCATTTCTCTTGAATAAGACGTCTAAATAATTCCTTAGAAAAATCAAATATATCTTGAACTCCCAGAGCCTTAGATGTTGTCATTGTTGTCATGTTCGTAACAATATTAATGATAATGAAGTTTCGAATGCAATATTTTTAGTTGTCACACATGCTTTGACCTAAGTGAGCACATCAATTCCCAAAGCGAGCGTTTGCGAAGCATTGAAAATCCGCATTATGTCCTTGAAAGTGGTTTACATTTTTTAAAATTAGAGTAGCCATATCGAGAAGTAAATTCACTCTTAACAATATTTTTTGAGGGGAACCGGGGAAAAGTATTGCAACCATATTCATGAACTCTATACATACCAACTTCATTACGATTTACTTCAAATTAGCTGTTTCGAGCAACATTCTGCCAAACTACATGCTGCACAAAGCTACTCTGAGATATCTAAAAGAATTTTTTAATAATAGATTAATAAGTAGCGGCCTGATTTCCTTAAGATTGCGTGATTTAACTATTCTAATCTATTTCGTTTCATTACTTAAAGTCATTTGTTAGAATTCAAGAGCGCAACATAGTTGATTTGCAAAACAATTCAGTGGATGTTTTGGCTTTCGACGGTACAGATCGTGTACGAAACTTGTTTCGTGCGGGTTTTTGCCGTAGTTTTCCAGGTGTGACACTGTTTAGTTATCTGTTAATGATGACAACTTTGCCGAAATACATTTAGAGAGTACGAAAATTAATGTGGAAAGGGGTTATATATCAACCTTAAGTGATTAAATAAAATCTTGTCATATAATTCCTATTGATTTATTTATGGTTTTATACCATGAGGCCAAATCTACATTACTTTTAAGCAATTTGTGTGCTCAACTAATGACAATATTACATTTCTGTATTAGGATTATTGGCTCAGACTTAATTATAGAATCGCCATATCTGACAATTATCCATGAATTTCTGACCAGCCTCTATAGTGCAAGCACGAGTAGAGTAACAATTGTGAAAGTTATAGTCCGTACGGAATAGTGCAGTAAAAAGAACGTGTAAAGGTCGGATGTAATCGTGTACAAGTAATCCACATCATTGAGGAGATATTACAAAAATTGGAAGAGGGATTATGTGCTTCGACTTGGACAAATCAACTCCTGAACATGCACGTAGTGGTCGCTCTGAGTATAATATCGCTGTTGTGAATTGAAAATCTGAGAAAATCATTTCGACGTTGTGGCTATTCACCATGATAACATTGGTTTCACGAATATTAAAAATGGACCTGCACGCAGCAACTGAAGTCAAAAAGCCATGGACAGCGCCTGGACTGGATACTAGAGCACAGCAAACTATGGACCCGCTTTTTTTTAATTAAATTATCGATGAGCGGCAAAGCTCATTGTTATACGCAAAATTGTCAGATTTGGGTAACTGAAAATTCTTATGTGGTCCAGATAAAACAAATTCATCTGGAAACACTTACTTATGGTTTGGTATTCTTTTTATCAGGTGATCTCGTCGCACCATACTTTTCCGAACATGCAGATGCATTGCGTTGCCAATGGCAGTCGTTATCGTAACATTCTAATAATTTTCTCCGGTCTGAATTGAACGGAATGAATACTGGCAACATATGATTTCAAAAGAATGGCAGCATCTACCATACTATAGGAAAAACACATGATTTATGCCAAACGATATTTTCTGTTAGCCTAATTTCCCATTTTGGAGACATTACACGGGCCCCCAAAATTGTGCGACCTAACATTGAATGACTTCTTTCTTTGGAGTTATCCTAGGCGCAATGTCTAGGCTTATGAGCCAAATCGTAATCTTAAACGTAACATACAAAACGTAATTGGTGAAATCCAATCATGGTAAATTTGGCTAAACGAATGATTGATTGTAAGAATAGGAGGACATTTACATAAAAGATGTTGATATTTCAAACATAATAATAATGTGTCCGTATAATAATAAGCGAAATACAAATAAAAAATATTTGTAATTATTTTCATTTCATTCAAATAACACTTTCTATTAAATCTATATATACATATGTATATATATATAATTAATGCTTGCCTGAGTAAATAAAACGTCCTTTAGTGACACCTTTTTAAGTCCGATATATATATATATATATATATATATATATATATAAATATCGGTCTTAACGACGTTTTATTTAAGGTTACAATAAATAGATTCAGTACAAACATATGTACGTTTTACAATCAATAGTTTGATACATACGTAATATCTTTTTTAACTTTTATCTTCTTCTTACTCTCCGTATCTGTGTTTTATTTGAAATAATAATTTTCGGCCACAAATTATTAATAGAGAAAATTTGTGCTTGTAACACACAGTACTAAAAGTCAAAGTATGAAGTGATATTATCTACTAGAAAAGAGTGAGTTATTAACAAGCTTTACCAAATAATATCTTTAGAATAGAAAGTGTAACTGAAGCAAATTTACTCAGACAAGCATTAATTTCCATAAACTTCTAAAATTGTCGAGATACTTAATAGTAACTCGATCACTACCAGCATCTTACAACACCTGCTTCATCCTCATCTTCATTCATAACAAAATAGTCGTCCTGTCAATGATCGCGAAAAGCATTAGTTAACTTAGGTATCCGTCTGTCGGAAGGCCGATGTGAAATGCAGAGTATAATCGCCAATTATATCCACTTGAAATGTGCCATTTGACGAACACCTTAATTGGCCCGCTAGTAATGCATTCATGGCGCTAATCAACAGCTCGAAGGACCGTGCTACATAGGAGCACTGACATAGAGAGGTGGAATATTAGAGGGAACAATTGTACAGCTAAACAGGTATCCGACTTCACACGTGCTATCAATTTGCAGACCAATTATCGCTGCTTCCAGATTAGACAGTTTGAGAGACTATAAGATGTATATATGTATGTATGTGTTGTCGGTAATTGACATTAGGATGCCATTTGCGTTCCACATAATTCGCTTGCACCCGAAACGAATAATTCATCAAACAGACTGTGGGTATGCTAATGTTTGGGATTCGAATGCAAGGCGAATTTGTAGCATATGTAAGGATTTTACTTCGGATAACCGCAGTTATGAATACGAATATCGACTGCCCTGGACCGTCCACACAATTTAGCCGTTTGTTTTCTAATGATACCACTTGTTGCAAAGACCCTTGCGTATCACGATTGCCGTATTATGCTTTCCCCTAGCGACGTGTTTCAAAACTAAACACATTTCACAACAAACTCACGAAATGATGTGATTTTTTCAGAATATTTTTAAATTACGTACTTCGAAAGTAGACTTTAATTAACAGAGTGTACAGTACATATCCATCATAATTAAAGATGAAAAATAAACAAAATATTATTATCGAATCGAAAGTAATTTCAAGTAGAGACAAAAAAATACCGCCGACGAATTTTGTATAATGTTTTTAAGAGAACGAACAAACAAGCGTTACATGTTATTCAATCAAGCTAATCATTATTAGTCTGTCCTTACTTTATAATCTTTCATTGTTAGTTCTACTAACGGATTTATATTGCTTACATAAGCATAAAGTTTTAATTTTATAGATTCAAAAGTGTTATCCAAAATGAGATATATGACAGTAATTATAATAAAATATATTAGCTTATCAGAATCAAGAAGACTTAACATTACATTAATTAATAGCACTAGTTTACATAGTATCTATTGCCTGAGATATTTTAATAGGTGCTGACTACTAACTCATTTCAAATATGAAAGTCTGTTTATCAGATCTAGTCTTGAAGTTACGGGTCACTTACGAGGGTAGTCTCATAAGTACCCGGCCTCATCTAGAGATAGCAGTAGTTGTTTGAAAAATATCACTGTATTGGAAAGAGCACAATGTATAAAGCATATGTTTCAAGTTTGAAGACGCCACGTTGTTTGGCAGTCATTAATATTGAACGTTTTCAGTGAATTTATAAAATGGAGAAAATTGGTCATCGTTACGTGATACAATACTTTTATGTGAAAAGTTTCAGCCTAACCAATATAAAAGTTCAACTGGATTCTACTCTGAGTGAGTCTGTTCTTCGTTTACAACAGTGAAATATTGGGTAGCAGAGTATAAACGAGGCCGTACGTGTTGCCAAGATGAGCATCGCAATGGTCGACCAAATGAGGTGACGACTCCAAAAATGGTGAAGAAAATCCACAAAGCGGTACTGAATGATCGTAGACTGAAAGTAGGCGAGCTAGCAGAGATAGCAAGCATTTCAAAAAGTACGGTACATCGCATATTATCTGAAAATTTGGATATGAGAAAGCTATGTGCAAGATGGGTGCCGCGTTTGTCCACACTCGAGAAAAAACAGTGTCGATGATGTTTCAGTTGAGTGTTTGGCGAAGTTTCACAGCAACGAAGCAGAGTTTTTGCGCCGTTTCATAACCATGGATGCAACATGGATCTATCACTTCACACCCGAGACAAAAGAAGAATCAAAACAATGGACTCAAAAGAGAGAACCGGCTTCAAAGAAGGCGAAGACGGTTTCATCTGCAGGCAATGTCACAGCATCGATTTTTTGGGATGCGCGTGGAATAATTTTCATTGACTATCTTCGAAAAGGAAAAACTATCAACGGCAAGTATTATGCGAACTTATTGCAACGTTTGAGAAAAGAAATCAAGCAAAAACGGCCGCATTTGGCTAAGAAGAAAGTGTTGTTTCAGACAATGCACACAAATCCGTTATTGCAATGGCCAAAATTAATGAACGAAAATTTGAATTGCTACCTCATACACCCTATTCGCCAGATTTAGCCCCATCGAATTATTTTCTGTTCCCAAACTTGAAAAAATGACTCAGTGGTCAAAGATATTCCAACGATGAAGAAGTGATGTTGGCAGTTAATAGATATTTTACGGAGCAAGACAGTTCCTATTTTAAAAAGGGTATGGAACTTATTGAACATCGCTGGGAAAAGTTTATAGAGCTGAAAAAAGATTATGTTGAAAAATAAATGTATTTCTTTCCAACATTTTTGTGTTGGGTCGGGTAGTTCTGGGATCACCCTCGTACATTTAGAAAAGAAGCAACACGTACTTAGTGAGAAAAAAATTACTAAAAAATAAGATTAATTATTAAGGTCCAAAAAATTTTGCTTTAAAGCTTTTATGTGTCGGACATCAAATTGAAGATAATGAAGATAGGAATGAGTGTTTTCTCGAAATAGTTTCCGTCTTACAATATTTTAAATATGTTATTTTATTCTAGTTTATATTTTTATTTATTAGATTCCACATAGTACGCCTTTTATCTTTACAATAAATTTTCTTATTTATATCTTGTATCTTTAAGTCATTAAGCCCTTGAACAACATACTTTGCATTTATCTTCAAAAAAACACCAAATACTCTTGTAGATATATCCCCTAATAATAAAACGTGTGTTTACAATTCCAATGCTGAAGGCGTACATATATAACACTTTTTTGTCAACAATTTTGGTTTTATTTTTTAACGAAAAACAAATATTGAACCAATCCTCGAATACCCCAACATAGCTATTAAAAGCATTATCCGTTGTTGTTTGTTTAAAAAAATGAATTTAATTTAGTTTAATAAAAATATATTCCGATTTCAACATAATTCTTGTTTTTACAAAAAAGCAGAATTATTTGAAGATTCCCAATTCCCAAAGCTAAATCCTTTTAAAATGAATCTTCATGAAATAACCGAAGATGGTCTAAGCTATCTATCACGGTTTGTTAAATTTGATATATTAAACATACCTTTTTTTCGAATAATTGATACTCTATAGTAGTATTACGCATATTTCTAAAAAAATTTTTTATAAAGCTTCTAAATTGTTTTCCTTTCAAACAGATCAATTTTAGAATCTTTCTAAAAACTCCTAATTTGAGACAGATTTCAGGATTACTATGGTCTGTAGTTGTCGCGTTTGAGTCGTTTCCGGATGTCCACGCTTGCTTAACGTCGCATACATAGAAATCTTATTTTCACATAGTGCGCACTTCACAACGATTTTTCTGCCAACATGTTTAATCTATTTACTATCAACTTTCAGAAGATACTACTTGACTACCCACTCAAATGCAAAAGGTTCATAACATCTATGCAGAAGTACTTCTTGACAAATAGAGAAGCAACGGTTGAAATGACTTATCTAGTGACGTAGTTTGTGGAGAATTTTTTAAAATCATGTGAGATGTTTTAAGTGCTGGTATTTGTGCCTTTTCCGGAGGATTGTTGCTGTTAATGTACTATTTACTATTACTGTATACGTGTCTTGAATTTCGTACTATAGTTTAGATGAAGTTCTTATTACTCAGTACATATCAGCACGTGTTATTGTTTGTATTATTTTTTTAACATTGTACGATTCTACATTCTGCTTCTTCCGTTGTATTAATAGTAATAATAATAGCTTGTATGCGGCTTTTCCAATGAGAAATTTCTTTTTTTTAGTAAATAAGTGGTTAATCATAAATTAATGCCACTTTTCTAAGAAGCCTTAGCTATCGCAAGACATACCTGCGAGTTTCTACGCAGTCTTGAATATTCCTTTAATATTGTATTATTTATTTAATTTCTAATGAAGGTTTGCTCTCAAGATTTGATTCTTGGGCAGATTAATTAAACTAATATTTATTCACTGTCAAATATATACTTAGCAGGTAGCTACTGACAAGGGTTTAGTCTGTCTGTCAGTTACATAAAGTAAGTTCTGTGATATGTGTTTTTACAAGGGTAAATAAAAAAGTTTCCTATCCAAGAATGAAACAAAAGTCATACGATTTTTTGTCATAATTTTATTTTTCAATATAACTGCCCTGAACATCAACGCACCACTTGTCCTACGTTTACTTTATTCTATCAGTAAAAAATGGTTTCTATTGATCTTAAAAATACACTTTAATCTCATCTTCTTACGGACGTAATTTTGTTAGCATATTACCGTACATAACTGATACTTTATTGTAGTCCTATTTGATTCTTCTTGGTTCCAATAGACGGTGAATCATCAATGAATTTACAAACATAGTGATACTGCTTTGACCAATATTTCACTTTATAATATGGCGGATCCCCAATCCTCTATACTGAAATAATTTGTTCGTGAAAAGCTAAAGAAGAATTCTGTTCTTTTGCCAAAAAATTGATGACACTGCAATGTTTTAAATTCAGAATTCGTTTTCTGTTGCGAAACATTTTATGAAGCATGGAATAATGAATGAATTAAAGTCAAATTTGACACATAGATAGATACATGTTGTCACTATTGAACGTTGCTAGGCAATGCATAATTAGTTGTTTCTATCATGAGAATGATTCTTTTTAACATGCATCTGTTTGGCAAATCGCCGAAATATTGTCTGTATATACACGCTCTGGGAACTTTGTTGCCGACATATGAGACCGACACTTTCTCGTTCTACGTTTCAAATGCATTCGTGTATTTTACGAGAGAGGAATTCAATGTTTTTTCATTAGATAGATCTTGTTCCTACTTTTTGTAACAAATTTTTCATTCGTACTCTTGTTAATATTGTCTCTGAAACTGTTTTCAGTTCAACAGTTTCAGTGCAGTAGTTCAGCCCTGAAGCGTCATGAAGTGACGCGGTTCCAGCCCGGAAGCCCAGAAGCAGATTGCATATTATATATATATATATATATATATATATATATATACATAAATATATATATATATATATATATATATATATATATATATATATATATATATAAAACCGTATTTTATTAAAAATTAAAAGGATGCCTACTGTTATTTTAAATGTAAAATATACTCAAGATAGAATAAAATTTATAACACATTCTAATGGTGTGTGTATTTTAATCTTGCGCCATTATTTAAATGTACTCGCATTATATCTGTATAATTGTTATTAAATTAGACTAATTTGTTTACAAAATTGTGTTATCAAAGTATACATGTATATCTAGATATATCACACAAATTTACTGCCACTATATTATTTTAGAGAAAATTATTCCATCAAGACAAATATATTTAGTTGAGACATATATATATATAAATTTAAACGACAAACGTCATGCAATAAGACAAATGATAAACAACTGCGAATCGCTAGTAAACACTACATTAAGTCTATATCGCAGCACTATAATTATATTAGTAAATATTAGTGATCATGCCATCCCATTACAAACTAATTCCTAATTAGTTTATGCATTATGGAATATATGTTATATTACAACTAGTTTTAAATTTTGTATATATATATATATACATGTAAGACTAATAACACTTCTTTTTTTTATACATCTTTCTTCTTTATCTACTGTAACGCGCAATTAAATTAGATCCACTCACATTTGTTATAATTATTTAATGCTATTTAGAAAGTAGAGAGAATATGATATTATTATGCCAACTACGCTAATATATACGTAAATCAAATCAGTTTGAAACTGTTTATCAAGTGCTAGATCTTTAAAGTACATTTTGCCATATATAATTTTGTTCATGAGATGATTTATGAAAATAGTAGACAAAGTATCAAAAAGTATATTTGGTAATGAATAATACTTCTACAATGCAATTAGGTATTGTCGAATTAGTAATAATAGATAGAGTCGCAACGAATTTACGATTTAATGATGACAATTCGAGATTCGAAAACTTGATGAATAGATAGATTCAATAGATAGACAAAATTATTCTAAAAGCTGGATAATTGCCATAGTTCAGAAGCTTCGATACATGCTTTTAGAAGAGTTATACTCTTAATTATTTTTCATGCTTCAAGCACTAACATTTTTATAAGGCAGTATAACTGTAAATACGACTATTCAATGTAGATTTCAGTTTAAAAGATTCTCTACCGAAGTAATTACTTTATTCTAGCTGCTCTCTTTTGCTAATACTAATACTAATAGGTAATGTTGAATCTCAAGGTTAGTAATGGCGTGTAGCTTCGCCAGGGAATCTGGACAGGTAGCATTATAAACAAAATAATATAGAATTATAGTTCCTATATATGTATTCTAACATAGGAAAACGATTTAGAAATTTATTTACTGTAGTTGCAGTTAACAATCCACCTTTACGAGGCATCTTCGCGTCACTGACATGATACAAGCTCTCGGCAATGCCTGCACGCATTCATAGGTTACTGTCGCTGGTTAACTGGAGGATTGTTTAACCTTACTAATGAGAAGAGACAGTGAGCAGTACCATAAGACGAACATGCGCATACGAGACGAAATGCCATAATAAAAGTTAAATCCATATACATATTATATGCAAATTTATTTTGCTTTGTTAACATTAATTTTTTGAATAAAAATTTAACATCAAAAATCGTTCTTCTGTTTTGTCGGTGTTTTCTATAAATACACAGGTATTGTATGTATATGTACGTATGTACTATAATAACGTTTTCCAAAGTATATTAATTACAGTTACACCCAAAGCAATGCAGTTACATTATTTTAGAGAGATTACGCACTTTCTAAATGTTACTAAGCATACCTATATACGTATCTATAATTGGGATTCCCATTAGATTGTTTTATCAACAAATCTCCGTTGTATTTCGTATATTATGACGTCAAACAAGGTTTCTCTTGCGGCAGTATTATTTTCCGATGAAAGGACACATTACTTAATGAAATGGGACTATAATACAACTACTTAATAACAAAATCAATAACACATGAACAAGAAATCAATTACTAAGCCGTCTAAAGATAAATATCACAAGGGTCAAATATACAAGTCAATTCGTCCGACTGGCATATTAGATAGCAAGAAAATAAACTCCAGATTTATTTCGTCATTAAAAATACACGTTTCAGTTTTCCAAAGAATATAAAGAGTATGCAATTAAATTTTATGAAACTAAATTAATCGATAACAAATAGTGACAAATGGAGTATTTGAAATAACATTTTTTAAAGAGGAAATTTAAAATGCATTCATTAATAAGGCTTTTCAAAATACGAAAAATTAATAGAGAGCACTTTTTAATATTCCTCTGCTTCTAATGCGTTTAAAATCATTTTCTGACTGCATTTTGTTTGTTTTGAATGCATTAGGTGTCATTCGAATATATTTCTTCAATTGTCGGGTGTAGATAATCAATATAATACATCAACCTTTGTAACTCATAACTCTCTTATAAAACTGCAGAAGCGAGTACTTTCGCGGTTGCGTACGTCTCAGTTACTATCAGTATTAAAAATAATAAATGCAATTACTTACTATTTTAGTCTTTTTTTGTGTTGCTAATGTAGGGTGAGGCAAAAATTCGCTGTAGTATTGAGGTAAGAATATGTTGGTGTATTTTGAAAAGGAGCGTTCTGCGTCTAATGATATGATGTTCGTGAATTTAAAAAGGACGCTCGTATCATATTCGCACTCTTGGTTTTCAGTTAAACTCTTGTCTATACGCACTATAGTTTGAAAATCGGGATTCTTATTTATAACCGTACACAATTTATCGGTTGTTAAACTTCCTATACTATCTGTTAGATTTGCTAACGAGGCCTTGAAATAATATACTATATTTAATGCTCCATGTAATGATAGTTTGGTGTTCTCTAATTTGGAAATAGTATCTAAAAGAATTGAATAATTTTATCAATTTGAATATGGATTTCTGTATCTGAAACCAGCCGCTGACTTACTTAAATTGCTTGAGCATCTTGCGGATTTAAATTTAAGATACAAGGTTTATATGTAAAAATTTCTCATAATATGAAACAGCTTTAGGCCGCGTTCCCCATCTCGGTAATACCGACTGTGGTGGTTAAAGAAATTCCGTACAACCCTGTTTAAACTTACGAATGCATTTTCGAGATTTGATAAAAACTTTTCTGGTAGAAACTGTAAATTGACTAAGTTTTGGATAAGTGTTTTTAATAAATTCATCTACAAGACGACATGCATGGAGCAAACAGGTTACATGAAGCAATTGAGGAGAAGATTGTTTTAGTAACTTTCTAGTTTTAATCATATTCGAACTCCCCCCCTGTAACCAACATTACAAGTTGGGTTGCTGACTTACTGAAGTTCCCAAAGGTATGTTTTATAGTTTCTATCCTTTCCGCGTTTGTCTTCTGTAATATTCCAGTATGTAAAAGAAGAGCCAAGGAAATCTCATCACTTTTTAAAGTGCGCACTAACACATTTAAAATACTATTCTTTCTTGCATCCGTTGTTTCATCTACCGTCAGTCATATTTTTAACTCTGCTTTTTCTGATCCGTAATCGCGTTTTTCACCTGAGGAAAATTATACTGTAATTGTTGGTAATTACCTTGTTAGTAGTCTCCATTCAGGAACGTCTTTCCTCCAAAATTTCGGAATTCTTAATTGCCTACAATATTTTGTGGAATGTTGCACACTCTTAACATAAAAAGGAAGTCATATAGAAGTTTATAATATGGTACATCACGTCACGCATTTAACTGATGTTGTTTGCTATTAACATGTCTTTTACAAAAAAAATACTGTACGGTAAAATGTTGATATTGCAAACAATACATTTAATAATAGTACCAGTGTATTCTAATGTTGAAAATCGGTTAAGAAGTCTATTAACACTCGTCTAAAATAATAAAGAACACCGTCGATTTTCCATCATCGATCTAATCTGGTATTCATACTCATACCATACGCATATGAATCTCGACTTCGGGTATATCCTACCGCTTTCGAAATACAGGGTGTCTATAAAAGAACTCCGGGGTTTTAAGACAAAATATTTTAATAAAGTAAAAAACGTACATACATGTTTTATACATGATTAGAAAGCTTACATTTTCAAGATTTTTTAACAACTTAGTGAAGTTCAATGTGAGCTCCGTGAGTGGCACGGCACACGTCGAAACGGTATTCTACCTCTTCCCATGTCCTGGCGAGCATGTCTGGGGGAACGGACGCCACGCAATTCTCTATTCGTTCCCTGAGATGGCGAACATTTCGAATTTTCTCCGCATACACAAGATTCTTGATATGCCCCCAGAAGAAAAAGTCCAACGGAGTCATATCAGGGCTCCTTGGTGGCCATGGAATAGGTCCTTCCCTTCCAATCCACCTGTTGCCGAAACGAGCGTCCAGTGACTCACGCACACGCAAACTGAAGTGTGGCGGCGCCCCATCTTGTTGGAAGTAAACTAAACCTTTCTCCGCCTCAATGTCATCCAACTGAGGATAAACATACTCCTCTAACATGTCACAATAGACATCACCATTGATATTCCTTTCGACAAAAATGAAGGGACCTATGACTCTGTCACGCATAAGAGCACACCAAACATTCACTTTGGGCGTGTCACGTTCGTACTCAATAAACTCATGGGGCGGCTCTGAACCCCAAATTCTACAATTATGCCTGTTTACAGTTCCGTTCACATGAAAAGTAGCTTCATCACTAAAAACCACACTTTTTAAAAAATCATTATCTTCATCAATTTTATCCAGCATGGAAACAGAAAATTCGAATCTCTTAACCTTGTCTGCCGGTTTGATATGGTGTAAAAGTTGTATCTTGTAGGCAGTTAAACGAAGTCTTTTACGAATTACATTATGAACTGTTGATCTTGGTAACCCCAAGTCCAGACTGCGTCTTGTTAACGATTTCTTAGGGCTTCGAGTGCATGAAGCTCGGATTCTGTCCACATTCTCTTGAGACACACGCGGCCTACCCGGCGACTTTTGCTTCAAAACACTTCCTGTTTCCTTGAACGCACATAACCACTGACGAATTGTTTTGTCTGTAGGCGGGTCAACACCATAGCTACGTCGAAAGTTTCTTTGTACAGTAACAACAGAATTAGTTTCTATGAGCCAAATAACACATTGAGCCTTTTGTTGAGGCGTCGCCATAGCGCGGCAGTCCAGACGACACTGACTGCCTGCCGCAGCCGCTACGTCATTTCAAGGTCAACGCTCCGCAGCGCTGCCAACTGTTGAGAGAAACATTCCCAATTGGTATGAGTAAAACTCTTTGAGCTGCTTGTTTCAAAGGAATTGTTCAAATTTTGCTATCTTTTATAGTTTAAAAAATATTAATTTTTTAAACCCCGGAGTTCTTTTATAGACACCCTGTATATCATCGCTGCCAATGAGTGCGCACTCGTTTCTACAGGCTTATTGTAGACAATCAAAATAATACATTGGCCACTATCGTTCTGTTTCCTATGTTTTTAATATTGCATGAATATTTTTTGATATACAGTATCTAGCAATTGAATTAGGCCAGGTCTCAATTATGACAATACTAATACATAATGTATTCTCCCGGAAACATAAATATACATGTTTTGTGAATACACATACTGTTAACCTAAATATACATAAATGTATTTGTTTCATTTATAGCATCAGGTTTTGGGATCGCTAATCCTTTAACGGACTCATAATTCTATCTGCGTTAGCTAAATTCTAGAAGTCGAAGGGGTATAAAGTGCTTATAAAAGTAAAACTTTTCAGAATTGTTAGAACTGTCGAAGACTGTGTTTGTTATAACGCATTAACCGTTTTTCGTTCAGTGTCATGTAGTTACATTAATTGTGCACTTTATATTTTTATAACGAAGTTATGCGTCATGGCCAAGACAAAAGATATAACAAACAATGGAAAAATTAGAATAGAAGCTTTGTTAGTGTTTGGTTAGATACTTAAAGGAAAATTTCTAGAAAAGTAAACGTTACACGCCGAACAATGGAAAGAAATACAACATTAAACACAACACAATTATTAAAGAAAATTTGCCTTCAACACCAAGAGGTTGATAATGAATGTCATCGGCCAAACAAAACCACCGAAAGGGAGGACAGAAAAAGTATTAACGTTGCTTTGTAAAATAGACAAGTTTCCATCAGGAAGTTACTACACCTTCTGCTGTCCAAAAAAGCATTATGTGTATTGGATAGTACCAGAAGTTCAAAATATGCATACGAGAGAAAAATACCATAAAGAAAGTTTATTATAACATAAACTTAAAGTATAAACTTGAAGTATAAAGCATATAATATCTAAGTTTATTTTGCTTTGCTAACACTAATATTTTCTTGAATAAAAATTTAACGTGAGAATCATTCTTTTGTTTTGTTAATGTTTTCTATAAATACATATTATTTATAATTATATAAAACTGCTGCATAATGAATTTTAAAAAAAATTAAAAAGCAAAATTCGAAACGACGAAGTTAGCACTTGAAGTTATTCATATTATGCAAATTTAAACGATTATTTTTACTGAATATTTAAACATGAGCTGACAATAACTTTTTAAACTTCTGCATTCGGTAAATCGCCCTGTACAAAAGAGAAATTACATTTGGAAGATATGTATTTGTCAAATAGGAAAACTAGTATTTATTAGCTTGAAAAATACTAGAAAGTAGTTCCATAAATTTGATTTTATTAATAAATACATTTGCCAAAACGTTTTCTGAAAATTTGGAAAAATTACTATAGCAAAAATAATTCTATTATTATTCAGAATTTAGAACAACTTAGTGTGTTTTAAAATGGAAATAAAATTAATATTTATGTACGAAAAGAGAAAAATTTAATTGTCATATGACGAACGGTGTATGTATTGTAATTGAGCCATTTTGTGGGACTTACTCGAGTACTCTTGTTGAGCTTGAGCGAGCAGGGACGCAAAAACATGGCTATCGACTGGTCGCTGTGGGATATCTTCCTCGCTGGAACTGTACCCGCGTTCCTGACGCCACTCAAGGCTTCTTTGTCTCCTCATGCCTGCCGGTCCAAGAGCTCCTTTAAGCCCCCGACGGCCTAGCGTCCCGCTGCCCTTGTCCATCACCAACCCATCTGGAACAAATTAAACGAGTAAACACTAGACGTTTTCCTTTAATAATAGATGTGAGTAAGTGGACAATGGAAATGCTTCGATGACCATTATCATTGTATTCCTCTCTTAAAAATGAGTCATTCTTATACGTTATACACGCGTAACGATAATTATAATAAAATAATAATCATCAATTAGATAAGAGGAATCAATTAAGAAATACGAAAATTATTATGAGACTTGTATTTAAAGAGAATTAAAGTTATATTTTTAAAATTCATTTTCTTTTACAATACAGATCTTGCTGATAAACTAATGAACTGTGTGTCAATGGAATATGATTTACAGTGAATATGTTAATTACATACAGTGCGTTAAAAAGATTGAAGTAGTTTCGGTCTCATTTGGTAATATTGTACACTTTCAATGGCATTCTGAATTATTATTAATTATAAATAAAATATAATAAATATTCCCACATAACCGTTATGTTAAACCCAAAAGCGTCATAATAAGCAACGATACAATATACAATACTTTTATTTGAAAGGCATCAGCCCAACCGATATAAAAGCTAAACTGAATTCTACTCTGGGTGAGTCTGCTCCTTCGTTTACGACAGTGAAATATTGGGAAGAAAATCCACAAAGCGGTACTGGATGATCGTTGACTGAAAGTGCGCGAGCAAGCAGATGCAGAAGGCATTCCAAAATGTGCAGTACATCGCATATTATTTAAAAATTTGGACATGAGAAAGCTGTGAAAGATGGGTGCAATATTTGCTCACACTCGAGCAAAAACAGTGTCGTGAAGATGTTTCGATTGAGTGTTTGGTGAAGTTTCATAGCAACAAAGCAAAAGTTTTGCGCCGTTTCATAAACATGGACGAAACATAGTTCCATCACTCACACTCGAGACAAAAGAAAAATCAGAACAATGGACTCAAAAGGGAGAACCGGCTCCAAAGAAGGCGAAGACCGTTTCATCTGCAGGCAAGATCATGGCATCGGTTTTTTTGGGATGCGCGTGGATAATTTTCATTGACTATCTTGAAAAAGGAAAAACTATTAACGGCGAGTATTATGCGAACATAGAGCAACGTTTGAGAGAAGAAATCTAGCAAAAATGGCCGCATTTAGTTAAGAAGCAAGTGTTGTTTCATCAAGATAATGCACCAGCTCAAAAATCCGCTATTGTAATGGCCAAAATTAATGAATTAAAGTTTGAATTGCTACATCATGCACCCTATTCGACGGATTTAGCCCCCTCGGATTATTTTCTGTTCCCGAACTTGAAAATATGGCTCAGTGGTTAAAGATTTTCCAACGATGAAGAAGTAATGTCGGCAGTTAATGGCTATTTTGAGGAGTAAGACAGTTCTTATTAAAAAAACGGTATGGCACTTATTCAACATTGCTGGGAAAGGTGTACAGAGCTGAAAGGAGACTATGTTGATAAATAAATATATTTCTTTGCAAAATTTTTGTGTTTTCTTTGTTGGGTCGTATACTTCTGAGACTACCCTCATATATTGCAAATAATAGAGGTCATTTCGAATAAAATCTTAAATGCTTAATTAGGGATTTACGCATATACTCGTACATTTTTAATTTCTTTTGTTGTTTCTTATTTCGTTTATGTTATTAAATACATCTTATGGAATATTATATATTCTGATTCATGATTTATGAAAGTGCGTTTTTTATTTTCATATCTATTTGTTCAAAGTAAGCAATTTTCCTTTACGTGCAACCATAGAGTTCATTGTCAATTTATGCTTTTCACTAGAAAATCGGCCATACAATATATTGTTGTGAACGCAATTTACATGCACTTTCAGAATATTCAATAAAAAAAGATACATTCTATTTGAAGTTTTGAATATAATAGGTGAAACTCAAACATTTGATGTTCTTTTGTTTTTCTGATACCAGAAAAATTTTGAATACAAAATGTCTAGCAACCTTCGTATACGACATCTATTTGACAGTCTTAGAATAACTGAGGTATCTGCTGTGATACAAATATAATAAATCAGACATGTAAGAACGAATACAAAATTAAGTAAATAATATGTGCGAGTACAATGAAAAACATGACTTCCATTTTAATATTTTATCGACAAGCTTTTTTATTGAATGTGATTTTAAATTTAAAATTTAAAAACAGGAGGATATTGATTTTAGTCTGGTTTATTTAAAATGACTATACTATTGCCTTTGTCCATTAATTACATAATTTTATTTCTGCCACATTTAAATAGAGTTTTGAATAAAATGGCCTATGAAATTCTTGTTATCGTACCATAATCTCCTCAAAACATAAACAGGGTTATAAAAGGAAATTACTTATAATATGCATATGTGTGTTCATATGTATGTCCATATTTTACGTTGGCAATGTGCATTAATAGAGATATTAAATTTATGCCTAACATGATCATAAATGCATATTAAATATTTTAACACACGTATGGTAGGTAAATGAAATGGCGAGCAATTTACTTTATTAGCGACATTAAAATTTGATATCAATTTAATGTCATTGATAATTTATAGTATAATTACATTCCATAAGCGCGGATAATTTAACATTTATTACATTTAAAGTATCTGTTACAGTACTAGACGTGAAATGAGTTCATTTCGTAACTTCCCGTTGCTTTAAATAAACAATTAAAACAGAAGAAAAACGACGAAACAAAACAGGAAGCTTTTAACAACGGACCCTAAAACTTTTATGGCATCAGAATTAATAGGGAATTAAACTTGCTGCGTGTACAATATAGGACCTCGAAGAGAAGAAATTAATTCCGTCGCGGCGTTATGGCTTCAGTTTTTGACGAAATGCGTTATCATTAAAGAACACTTTAGGTCTCGCCGAACGGCCGTCTAATCTCTCGAGATTCTTTAACTAATGACGCTCGCCGTCTGCGAGAAAATCTAAAAGAGGAAGAACTTCATTCCGTTTCCGGTCACAAACTTTTATTTATTAAATTTGTCGCGCATAAACCATGTTTAAATTTTTCTTTGCGAGTTTGTTCGGTAGTAATGCGTCCTCGATCATATTATTCCCTTTCCTCTAGCAGAATTTCATATCTTGCAAAACATCGGAAAACCCTTGAAAATTTTTTACGAATTAAAATCGACTTTCGATCTCAGTTTAATTGTAGTTACAGTATCTTCTGGTAATTAAATTAGCCCAGCTCTCAGTTGTGATGAATAATATATTTTTGTTAATTAAAATTGTTACTATACTCTCCCGGAAAGATAAATATAATTTTTCTTAAATACATAGACAAATAGCCTACCATATACGTATATTTATTTATTTAATTCTTAATGTTAAGTTTCGGGGTCGCTAATCCCTTACCGAATTCATAATTTTTACTTACATTCGCTTGATTTTAGGTGAAGGAATGGCATATTGCATTTATACAAGTAAAATTAATTCAGAATTGTTGAAATCTTCGAAGAATGTATTCGTGATATCGCATTTACCACTTTCCATTTAGTTGCATTATTTATTGATTTTAAACAGCCTTTACCTTCATTACGTTACATGTAAAGGCTGTTTTAAATTGCGCGATTTTTTTAAGAATAAATAAAATATAGATGGCGCTCTGAATTTGTCTGGGTATGTGGGCATTTAAAAAGTGTGATGTATGACATTTATAACAATGGCTTCGGACACGATACAACAACGCGTTCAAATTGTTAAATCATTTTATGAAAATCAGAATTCTGTGAAAAGACTTTTTAGAAAATTACGTGAATTTTATGATTTACATAATCGTCCATCTGAAAGCACTATTGGTCGAATTATTAAAAAATTTCAAGAGGCTGGTTCCGTGGAAGATCAAAAAAATGAAAATACAGTCGTAGTGGTCGTTTACAAGAAAATATTGGTTTGGTTCGTGAAAGTGTGGCTGAAGATCCTGAAATGTCCATTAAACGACGTTCACAATAACTTGGACTTAGTGGATCAACAATATGACGTATTTTACACAAGGATTTAGCTCTGAAGGCATACAAGATTCAAATAACACAGGAACCGAAGCCATTAGATCATTTAAAACGTTGTTCATTTGTCAATTTCATCAATGAACAACCAGCTGATTTTTCTCAAAAAATAATGTTTTCCGATGAGGCACATTGAACTTGGTGGCTATGTTAATAAACAAAATTTCCGTTTCTGGGGTGAGGAAAATCCACGAATTATTCGTGAGAAACCTACGTAACCTAAACGAGTTACTGTTTGGTGTGCATTATGCTCAGGTGGTGTAATTGGACGTTACTTCTTTGAAAATGCTGCTGGTGAAGCTGTAACTGTCAATGGTAATCGATATCGTCGAGCGGTAACGGAATTTTTATTGCCCGAATTAATGAATATTGATCTAGAGGATATATGGTTTCAACAGGATGGCGTTACACCCCACTTTGCACACGAATCAATTGATTTATTGAGAGAAAAAATTTCTGGACGTGTAAACTGCTAAAGACATAGCTAAAAGAAAAACGACCATCTTTGGTTTCAAGGAGAAAGGTATACTTCCATCAAGACAACACTGGGCCACACACAGCAAGGATAACTTTACAGACTGGAGGAGTTCGAATAACAAACGATGTCTCACTCATCATATTAGTCGATTATCATCTGATCCGCAATCTTCACTCATTTGGATGGGAAAAATATGAATTCCATAGACGATATCAAAATGGTACTGGAAAGGTATTTCTGGGTTCGGACAAGTAAATTTTGCAAGAGGGACACAGAAACTCCACCAAAAAGATGTAAAAGTATTACAGAATATCTAGGAGAATATATCTTAGACTAAAAACAACATAAAAGATGTATAAAAAATCGCGTTGTTTATAGGATGACCCGGTAAGTTATTCTAACTTATACGAATGAAAATGGACTTCATATACCATAAGTTCAAAAGAAAAACTAATAACTATATGCGACACTTAACGACCATTTTTTAGCTCTAACTTCGTTCATTCTTATTTATTTCAGACCGATATTAACATGCCCATTCACAGGTCGCATAGGACATTAGCGCGACAGAAAGCCGAAGGTAAAAGAAATAAATGAACAAAGGCGTAACGGAGGACAAAGCCAACTCCAAAAAAATAAAACCAAACGCCACGGTGTCTGTGGCGGCAGAAAATGATTCTCGTTCACGTTTTTCGTCGCCCATACCATACCTACGAAGTACATTGCAACTTTTATGTGAAAAGGCGCATTAGACTTTGGAGAAAATAAGTGTCGGCTTCTTTTATCACTATAACTTAATTTCATTCTGAATCAGTACGAACGGCAAGGATCCAAAATTTTATAAGGTACGTGAGCCGGCTACTGATGGAAATAGTTCAAGGTTCCGACGAAATTACGATTTTCTTTATAACTTTGTTTTATACTGCAAGATGTTTTGAGCGAGGGTGCCGGCTGAATAACAATTGTTGTTGTGTCGAAAAATTCTCCACCGTCCGACAGAAATCATATAAAATTGCTAGAAATGCCCTTACAATAATAATTGTGGAAACATTTATAGGACCTCTGCAATGGCTGTGGGGTTTACTACAAGCGGTCAAAATAAATTTAGGAATTAAACTATCTATCTCATTCCTGCAATTAGTCGTACAAAATGTTACTGTACAATAACACTGATATACAAAATTGAACTTTTTTAATTAAATATAAACTAAAGTCAGTAATTTTTATAGAATATCGTCTGTTAATTACGAATCTTCCTTTCAAATTTTCCAAGCACCAAAAAAAAAGAAAATATAGAATAGCACAAATAGATAAAGTTCAGCTTATCTTCTGAAGCCGTAAATAAGTGAACCTATATGTAAAATTTTATAATTAGCAACTGTCGAATCTATTAAATATAAATAAAGGTTTTAGAATTACCAGCGGTTTACGAATTACCAAATAAGTCAAACCATTGAATATAAAGAACGTTGTGATGATGTACAGTGACCAAAATTGAATAAATATAAGTACAAATACAAGAACTATTGGCGGTCAAAGGTGTAATAATCAGCCGTTGTTTATAAACTATCAATTAAATCATAGTTATTGAATCTGTGTAATATGAAACCTGTGGCAATGGTCAGTTATTAAAACTAATTAGATATATGTATGCACAAGTTCAATAATCAGCCGTTGTTAAATGAACTCCATAGCTCTGTTAAATCATTAAATGTATGTATATAAGCTCAATAATAATTTCTGCAGTTAATGAACAAAAATAAATATACTATAAAATATAAGATGATGTATGTAAGTACGAGCGGTACAGGATCCGTGCCTAGATCTCACTCACTTTGCCTCAGAAAGAAGTAACAGGCCCGAAATTGCTTCGTACACTCCCAATGACAGTTTTCGAAGATGTAAATAATATGTCTGAGTGTTCCTTTAGAAACGTGGCTGCAATAAAGTGGATATAACACTATTTTTCCGACGAGAAGGTAATGTACTCTTCACTAAGGTCACGATTCTAGACCAGAGAGAGAATAAAGAAAATTAGGCTATTGTCAAATGTATTAACTTGATTTATTGTTCTTCTAATAAATCACAAAATAAAATCAAGATGACGATTTGATGTAATGTAGTCGCATTGTACTTGACTTATTCTAATACATTCAAAAACAAATAAATCACAAATCGATACATGATTGATCAGCATAATATTATTCTAATAAGACTTTGTAAGATACATTCCTTTCTTATTTTATGCACGATTTACTACCAAATTGAACTCTGCTGTATGACAGAAGAAGACCTACTTCTCTGAAGGTAGAAACGGGACAGAGGGCGAGTTCATCTGGGACAGTGCATTTACGACTACCAGCAAGACGTTGGAGCGTAAAAAAAAGCGGAAGAATATGCAAATTGCAGGCTCATTATTACAAAGATCAATTACAAGTTACTTGGAATAACTTCAATTAAAGATGTCAACAATAAAAGCATGTAAATTAGTCCGGAATATTTAACTGGCTTACCTATGAGATGAACCATTAATTCCTATAGTAACATTTATAGCAACCCTTTGCCGACATCTCCCAAATGGCGTAGTAATACAAAAAGAATCAAATAGCTTCACTGATATGCGATGTAAGAAATACTATATACAGTGGGGTTCACAAAATATGAATAAAAAACTAAATGGGCATGTAACACAGTGCTGCATCTGGATCCGGGGGTAGAACTCGCACAGGATAACTACTCCGTACAACTTCCTTCGCTAACAATCAAACACACACTGTGGTGTTACCAATTGTTAACAATAATGGGTCTAGATGTGAACCCTGAAAAACACCAGATGGAGAAACAAATGTTGAACTAAATCCATTGTAAAAGACATAATTATCTCGGTTCTTAAGGTGGCAAGGCGCGAAACTGAAGATAGTTTAGATAATAATATCATCATAATCAATTATGTTGAATGCACAAGAAAAGTCGGTATATATACATATTGCATATAAACACAATCAATGAAATAAAATATATCGACACAACAGAATAATGTACTTCTATTCTAGGTGTACTACGTTGAAGTATGTTCAAGCGGTAGGTTCTTTAAAAACCAGGTTACAATATAAACACCGCATGCTTATAAATATTCGAGTAAATTAAAATACAGAACTTTGGTTCGGCGTAGTTAATGTTAATTTTATTTAAATATTCAATCAAACATGCTGGTTAATAAAAAAAACAAATTTTGCAGTTCTCTCTCGCTTTCAGGGTAAAATATTCTAATTTGGTTCGTGCGTAATTAGAAGTTGTTTTGAAACAGCGCTCTTTTTTGTCGAACATTGTCATGCACATGTTTTTGTTATGAATTTTGTAGGTAAAAGCGCCTTTTAAAATGTGAAACCACAAAATATTTTAATTATGTGTTGATGTCATGTATGAAATAGAAGCAAAAAGTATAACGGTAATCTCCTCCGTCCGGAAATTAAATACTCTTGTGTTGGAGCTTTTTCTGAGATTTTCAGCGTCGCTTTAAAGATACCCAGTCACTTTTTTCTCATAATGTTTTCACACACATACTCACACAGACACGGGGCCCGGAAAGATTCGTGAAAAGTTGTTCGCTTGTACAGGCGAAGCGGTTTTAATGAATTTGTCTACTTGTTGAAGAAACCTCACAAAAGGCTTCCGAGTTGTTATCGTTTGGTAAATTTGGAATTCGTTTGAAATTGGTACGATTTAAATTTTTTTGTATATACGATTTTTACATTAGTAAAAAATAATATTTGCCAGAAATAATTTTCGTGAGTAAGGGAATACAGTCGCAGGCTATTTCTGTTCATAAGCTTTCGTACTTCAAGGAAGCTAAAGGAATACGTATAATGACAGTTTACGACATCCATCACGTGATGCGTCTTCAGTGTTTGCTTACCTGAACATAAAAACCTTTTTATCAACAGTAGGAAATGAAGGATCTGAGTATTCTTAAGATCGCCTTTATCCTATTATGAATATTTATTGCTGATAAACGTTTAAAGAAGAAGTACTTAATGGTAGCACATTATCCATGTCATCAGAGACGCGGACACGTTCTTAAACAATCTTTACTACGAAACTAACTTAATGATCTGATCAAAAAATAGAAATGTAAATAAAACTGCATCGGTATTCGTATTCTCTATACATTTTTCGATAACTAAGTTGTCATCATCACCAGATATGAATCATAGTGTCGCACCTGGATTTGTACACAGAATAATACCGTTCAGCTACCAAATACACACTGATCTGTTTCACATAGTTTAATATATTTCTTAGTTTTAAAATAGTACTTATCCTAATGTACACCGCACGATTGCACTTTCGGATTTTTTAAAGGTCGCATTTTATAGAAATTCAAATAGGCAAGATTATGTTATCAAATCCTTATCTGTGTTTAACACATGATGACTTTTTTTCAATAATTATGATTTCATAGCTATTTAATTCAGAGTAATTATTTATATTTTTAATTAAATGTAAACTGCAGTTACACTATGATTGATTATCTTCTAGCACGTGTTTCACTGAACTAGATTTCTCAGGTTGATTAAACTTTATATGCATCATGTATTGTTTATACCAGGTTCCTCTTGGACGTTTAGTCTGACTAATGTATTGATTTCTGATTTAACTAGATTTATCTTTCGCATTTCCTAAGAGAGATTTAATTTTCTAATCTGAATTCCGCCCCGTTTAAAAACCCTATTTAAATTTTTCGTCACTAGTTGAAACGGTAAGCATAAGAATTGATTTTCTCGATTGTTTTGAGATGACGAACAAGTGGTATCCCGGATTGTTGTTTTTAAGTTAGCTTTCCTAATTAATCTATTGATTATTTACGAATCAAAGCCATTGTATCTCGCAGCGTTTTTAATAAAATTTAATTATCTTTCGTATCTCATTTTTGCTAGTGGAAACTATACTATGGTACCATACTATACACATAGTATAGTACCATAAATGTTATTCATTTGAAAATTCATTTTGAATTAACCAACATAATGAACTATTAAATGTGCTGAGGCTTTGAGTATAACTTTTATACTCAATTTCAATTTCTATGAACGCTTTTAATCGCAAAATTTTAGAATTATTTATTTATTTTAGCTCTTCCCACCATGTACTTAACTTCCTGTTTGTTGTCTTTTACATTTTTGTCCTTTTATTCATTAAAATTTCAAATCTAAAACCATTAGGATACAACTTTATTATGTATATATAATTTATTCAGTCGTTCCTCCTTTCAATGTAAAATATAAAAAAATTCACTCCCTCTTAAGATTTGTTTTCCTTTTTTTACTGGAGGGTGAAATATTATAGGCTGCACTACGTGTCTACTCCTTAATCTGCAGGATACACTAACACCCATAAAATCGTCTGCTGATCGCCCATTATTGATTATTGCCTTCATTTAACGCAGAACTTCCGATGCAAGTATACATCCGAAAACAAACAACCCTTTTAGCCATGGTCGACCCATCGCTAATTTTTTCATCTCGTTTTGCTATTCCCCGCAATGAATCAGTTTCGAGGGCGTGAATCTACATTAATTAAACTTGTGGCAAATCTTTAAAGTTAATGATGGGATCGCGTTGAGGGTAACAGTTTGGGGAAAAGGGATTGGATGTCCGTGATTTTTCTTTCATCGATGCGTTACAATGTATATTTCAGGGAAATTAAAATTTATATACAAAAATTTAATTTTATGCGATTTATTTTTGGTACAATTAAGTATAGGACAACGACAACTAAATATTTTGGTTTTGCAGATAGAATCTGTTATGGAAGATTATGGAACATACACACATACAGGTAATACACTTACGCAGATACCAAAACTGATATAAACACATCGCATGATCAAAAATATAACCTCTGTCTTAAAATGGCCGGAATTATTAAAAAAAAGACAGTTAATAAATCTTGATAAAATTATTTTATTTACACGAAATATTTTCCATCAACAGAAATAAGATGATTTGTACATTCAATAAATGCATCAAATAACTTAATATGTCACTGATTGCAATATATTCACATTGTTTGTGTTTGATCACTGAGTGTCATTTTTGTTGATGTAAAATGGTCTTTCATCATCAAATACAACTTAGGGGATAAAAATAGTCGCGCAGAACTAAATTTGGTGAATACCAGCATGTGGAAGGAAAATTAGTTTTGATCAAGTAGTCATGGAAAATTAATTAACGATGAGCTATTTTATCGTGTAGTAGTCGATAACTTCTCGATATTCAGTCCAAACATGACGAATACAAGATAACAAATGCTTGAACATCCCACGATATTACCCAGCATTAATGGCTATATATAGTAACTTGGAACGAATCTTCCTGGATAGTTTTTGTTGAGTTTAACACAGAACTTGATGTTAACTGTTACTCTATTTTAGCATTGATTACGAATCCGGCAGGGATAAAAACACGACCTTCTTCAATAAACCTCAACGACTCAACGGAATAATCCTCTTGCAACTTATATACCAAATTCAAGAGGTAAAAATGAAAAATGACAAATATCGCTTGGTTTAGATAAGAGTGCTACGCACTTGTCGTATAAGCAAGAATGCTGCAGGTCGCGACTGATCAACCGAGTGAACCTTGGTTTATCTAGGCAGCAACATAACAGTGGGTAGCTAGTTGTCGCGGAGGTAGTGGTTCAAAAACTAAATAATCGAAAATAGAAACATAAACACACATAAAAGGGCGCCCAGAGCAAAGAATGACAGACGTAAAGTTTCTTAAACCACTAAGTTGCCCAAGAATTTTCTTAAACCTATACAACGCAACAAAAGACCGCCAAGTATAAGGACTAAATCTTTATTTAAATAATAAGTCAGTTATCGAATTAATAAAGCACTAGTTCAACGTGAAAATGTAACAAAACGAGCAAATTAATAAGCATTATTTTGATGTTGCAATTAAATAATGTCCTACCTACACACACACACACACACACACACACACACACACACACATATATATATATATATATATATATATATATATATATATACGGTTTATAGTAAATTGCTTGATTTCTTCGCTCAAACATTGCAATAAGTTCGCATAATACTCGCCGTTGATAGTTTTTCCTTTTTCAAGATAGTCAATGAAAATTATTCCACGCGCACTCCAAAAAACCGATGCCATGACCTTGTCTGCAGATGAAACGGTCTTCGCTTTCTTTGGAGCCGGTTCTCCCTTTTGAGTCCATTGTTTTGATTGTTCTTTTGTCTCGAATGTGAAGTGATGTACCCATGTTTCATCCACGGTTATGAAACGGCGCAAAAATTCTGCTTTGCTGCTGTGAAACTTCGCTGAACACTCAACTGAAATATCTTCACGACATTGTTTTTGCTCGAGTGTGCGCGGCACCCATCTTGCACACAGCTTTCTCATGTCCAAATTTTCAGATAATATGCGATGTACCGCACTTTTTGAAATGCTTACTATGTTTGCTAGCTCGCACACTTTCAATCAACGATCATCCAGTACCGCTTTGTGGATTTTCTTCATCATTTCTGGTGTCATCACCTCATTTGGTGGACCACTGCGATGCTTGTCTTGGCAGCTCATACGACCTCGTTTAAGCTCTGCTACTCAATATTTCACTGTTGTAAGTGAAGAAGTAGACTCTCCTAGAGTAGGATCCAGTTCAGCTTTTATGTCGGTTGGACTGAGGCCTTTTAAATAAAAGTACTGTCTCACGTAACAGTGACCAATTTTCTCCATTTTTACAAATTCACTGAAAACGATCACTATTGATGGCTGTCAAACAAATACTAAACAACGTGTCGTTTTCAAACTTGAAACTTATGCTTTATAGATTGTGTACTTTCTAATACAGTGACATTTTTCAAACAACTACCGCCATCTCTAGGTCAGTCCGGGTACTTATCGGACCACCCTCGTATACATTGATAAAACTCTTCGAAAATTTTCTGCTTACATCATTTCAAATTACTTTTATCCATAGGCTCACTTTCATATACTCTCCTTTCATTGTGACCATCGTTTGTTTTTTGGAGGAATCCAGAACCTAGTCTGAATTTCTTTATCAAAATCATCTAAATCTAATTATAATAATAATAACGTTCTTGTGAAGATTTGTTTAGTAAATTAATATAATTTTTTAGTTGCTTTTACTTAATTTATGTAAATCATGCCGAATACGTCAGGAATCTTTAACCGATTTAGTTTCAAGGTCTCAATTGAACTAGTTGAAGTTTTCTTTCTGTTTCTAATTGCAATTCATGCATATTTTTCAGCGAATATTTTATGTTGGCAAGCCACACATCAAGGTATTTGAATTTATGTTCCCTTTATAATTTTATGTCATCAACTTTCAGAGAGTTAAGCTTTATATTTGTTTACCTTTAAATGCAACTGCTTTATTACTATTTTTGAATACTTAAACATTTTTTCTTTGATCTTATTATGTTTTAAAGTGTTTCAGTTTATCTACTACAGAACTTTTACTAGAAGGAAGTAAGCAAAACTACGTTCCCGCTTTATCAAACTCGTTCCCTTGTGGCCTAAACAGTATTTAACACTTTACTGAATTTCGTTTAAACAGAACATTACCGTGTTATAAAAAAGTCGTTCGTCTAAAAATATATTTCGGATATCTTCCGTTGCCATAAAAAATGTAAAATTGAATTTTGCCCCGTAAAAAGCAATTAAAATGATGAGGAAATTTCTAACCATAACTCGCGGTATTTTTCATTAACTGCATATTAGAATATTAACGCGTCCATAAAACATATTAAAAGCATAAACTTCAAACTTTTACTGCTACGCCTGTAGTAGAAAATCCTTAGTATGTGTTCAAATTTTAGTGTCAACGTTATTCGATTCAAAGATTCATTTCAAACGATCTAATTTTTATGCCAGGGTTTTACGTGTTTCATATAAAGTTCTTGTATAACATTCCTAATCGTTAACATTTCCCCACGCCGTTTCATGTAATAATATTAAGAGAAAATTTATTAAAAGCTTAATATCGTCACCTTTTAAAAAAAAGTAATTACCGGACGCCCTATCCAAAATAAGTAATGTAAAATGGAGCTCGCCCTAAACATGTATATATGTATATTCTTAACATACCACATTTTAATTTATTTATTTTGTTCGAATCGATTCTATGACTAATTCTGGGTCGATAATCTGGATATAGAATGTTGAATTGTCATTATTTAAGCCACACGAATTCTTTAAAAGAAGTGTACATTTGACATGATATAAAAACATAAATAATTCAGTAAGAATGGTATGGCAAAGTACGAGTATTATTTGAGTCTAATGAAACTAACAATAATAATGATAATTAACGTAAATACTCTAACTGGTAGCCAATGGTTTGAAGACAAAGCTGTAGTCTATGTAGAATTTAATTTAGGATGTATTGCAGCATGTTTTGGGGTAATTAATTGTACTGTAGCATTAATTCTAATTATTGCTTTCAAAAACACCCCAGAAAAATAAGTCAAAAGATTCCTCTCTGATTGTAATACTTGTATTATGAGCTAGTACACCTTCTCCCATATAATACATGTTCGCTCTGACATATAATGTAACATTATCCAATACTTCCTTCAACACATTTACGTATTTATTTGCATTTAGTCTATTCGGAAGAAATACTGATCTTGCAATTTGAAAGGTTAAGATTCCTTCTTCAGCGAAACTAATATATTCCAAACCTTTTGGAACTCGCTTCTTTAACCTTTGGTCATCATATTGCTTCACTAATAACAATCAGGAACAAAAGTGGTGAAAGGACACCATCTCAACGGACATTTGTAATAAGCTGGAATTCTTCGTATAACATACTCTCATGCAATGGATGAGAAGATGGATATATTGCCTTCAAATACAGAATTTGAAATCAATATATTCATCTTTAATAATGTTTACAAACAGTTAGGAAAGAGCATAGAAGTTATAGAGGAAATCGATACCGGACAAACTACTACGTCTTTATCCTCAATAAAATAATATCTCAACATGCTCTTTTCGATCTGAAACTACTCTCTTCTTTACGTAATTATCTAATAAGCTTACTAATCCTATTTAACATTATCTTGTTAGAAATCTCTAATAATACCAAGTTGTGTTATACCTCTCAAATTGCTGCAGAGTTTTAATTCCTTGATATTATAATAACCACTAATCATTACAATCACAGAAAACGATCTGAACTGATGTGAATATCCTACGATAATGCCTTCTCTCATATGGCTATTGTGACAGAGTTTCTCAGCAATAAATTCACTGCTGGAATAAGGTTATTATATTACAGAGAATGTTTGCTATTTCTGGCTTTTGTGTTTTTGATTAAACTGCGTCGTAATTGGCAATTTTTGCTAGGAATTGTTCTTACAAATTGCTTGGTAAGTGCTTAGTTTCTCGTTCCACTGACAGATACTTTGAGGTAAATATTTTCTCTTCCGCCTTTCTTGATATAATTAAGTATTAAGCACAATACATAATTTTTTGAATTTATTTCAAAAATAGAAAAAAATAGAAATGCTTAGGGCCTATACCATATAATATTGTCTTTGTAGGGTGAATTAAATACATACTATCGGCACAGATTTTCAATATTTCCCAAAGGAAATATGTATTTTTATTATAAGTAATATTTTTTTATTCGTATTATAAATCAAAATATTAAATGTTAAAAGCAGAAACGATAATTTTATATTAATATTTGATGGCATAATAAAACCGCGAGGTTATGTAGTATAACAGAGATCATATAAATGTGGTATAATGTACCAGATAATGCTTATAATAAACTTATAAGGCCATAATAAATGATGACGGAAATAGCCGGACATCCAATCATTTGCGGAGAGCCTTTTTATGGCTTTTATTTTCCTATTAAGGAAAGAACACTCTCAGACTCGATTGGATGTTAGTGTATAAAATCCGGTTTAGTGCTTTATCGATTGTTGTCTTATAAATTTCGAACTCGCGAAGAAATTAAATGCGGTTGGGCACGGCAGTAATTGTCCAATTACCCTCACGATATGAAAAGAATATTTTCTGCGAGTTTTATATATATTGCAATTTTGAATGCTTGATCTCCATTATGTGGAGTAATATTCAGTATATTTGAGTTCAGAAAGACGAATTGGATATGAATATAATTAATATAATAATTATTTTTGAAGATAGAACTTAAATTTTATTAGAATATTTAAACAAATGTATTAAATAATAATAATAATCTTTATTTGTCCACAAAAAAAAAAAAATAAAAAAGACGTACAATGCAAAAGATACAAACAAAACGTAAGTAATTGTTAAGGTACTATATACAAGAATTAAATTAAATTTAAGGAAATAAGTTTGTAAATGAGCTAATTATTAATACTAAAGCTATTGGAATGGATTCCCAAATAAAATATTAGGATTCCGACCCATCTACGACAGAGGAGTCCTACATAAAACTTTCGCTCTGGACTTAGAATTAGAAACTTATCATTTTACATACATTCATTGAACATGCAATGAAGTGGCACTTAAAAACTAATGTGACAGAAATAAGATGTCAATACTTAACACACCTTTTTTAAGGTATATGAATATGGTCAGCAATCAAGTTTACAGTACAGTACATTATGTATAACGGCGAACTGCTAATGGTATTATATTAATCCCCTTAATTGGTACATAAGCGACGTGAACGAGTAGATGGTACCAGGAAATCAAGTTGAGGGAGAAGTTGTGAACAATCAATCCTATTGGGTAGCAAATTATACAAAAATTTTACCGAAGCTAACCCGCCCCTGCATTTAAGAGAAACTGTTTCAGTTCTAGTAAGTAATATATTATAATCAATACCCCTGGTAGGATATACCCCGTTCATGGTACGACACTGAAACCTCAGAAAATTTCTCATTATACTCATTCAACAGCAAATTTATGCATTTCCTAGTAAGGGTTCCACATCACAGATACGTTTCCCAGCCTTGATCGGACATACTCATAATACAAAATTGTAATAGTATGCGGTTCTGCGAAAGCACGAGAACTTCGTGCAATAAATTCCATAGTTTTTAACGCAACATATTTGATCAATATGTTTAGCAAAACTGAACCTGCCATCGATGGTCTCTGTATTTTCCAGAGTGTAGTTGTAAGTTATAGGTGTACTTTTATTAGAGTAAGTCAAAATACTACATTACGAGACATTAAGCTATTAAGGAAGAGAACAATGTAGTTAATGACGTCACTAATTTTAGTACTTTCTCACTATTGTACTGTACTGTTAATAATTGTGCTTCTCGGTTTGAGTACATTTGTTCTACTTTGGTAAAGTTCGAAGCAATATTGTCGGGTTTCAGTAATGAAAATTGTGAAATCATAACAAGTGTTTCATTTTGACTTTTCTCTTTATGGCACTTTCATAGTTGTCACCCACTATTTTCAATGTTAGCAAGTAATGATGGCTTTCAAATTCTGTTCCTATTTTCACTTTTACATATTAAATAGTATGCCAAAGGGTTTTGCTGACTAGAAAATGACCCTTTATTGTTTTTTTCATTTTCTGAGATGGCTAGTTTTGCGACTTTATGGTTATCGTTGCACTATTTGTATTTTTGTTTTTTCTCTTTGTTTTCCCATTCATCTTTCCTTCTCCTTATTTTGCCAACTCTTCCAGTTAGGTAACCTCCCTCCTGTAAACTTCCTCTAGATTTACGAAAAAAATAAGTTTTTCTTCTGATGGCTTCATTTAGCAGGTAAGCTATTATCAACGTTATTTGCTCGAAATCCTTATTTACGTAAATCATTATGCTCGTCTTTTAGTGTTTCACTGTAGACAGCCATACTTATGTAAACTTTCTTTTGTAATTATTAAAGACGTTATTTCCCGAAATGTTTCTGTATTCCCTTAATTACTCTATATTTTATTCCAAAACGAATTCAATTAAATAGTTTTGTTTGCTGCAGTGGGAATCTCATAAATATATTCATAAATTTGTTTCTTCTTTGTAAAGAAAACTATTAGAGAACGAAAAGTTCGGGCAAAATTTTCGTAGTCGTAAATTTTTATCTAAACGGAAAAGTAATGGAAAATGAAACTGCTTAAGTCCATTTAGCCTTTCAAACGTTTTACCGAGCGTTATGTATGCCGGTCACATCGCCCGTGTTATAAAACTAGAGCGAACAACATTTGACGTGATAATTATTTTCGTTTAGGAACGGACGTTTGCCCGAGACACCTCGTCTGCCCGAACAGAAAAATTTAATTTCCATTTAACAGACCGGTTGCCTTTGTTCAAGTACGATGCAGTCGGCTGGTGCTGATGGCTTCCGACAGATATGCATCTTGTAATTCTCTGGACAACAGCAGTTTGCTTTCTGAATTAAGGTTTCTCTTACAGAACTACCAAGACAGTGGCGTAACCAAATCATAAATTATATTTTTATTATTATTTTTAGTATAAATTTGCGGGGTAATAAAATATTAGCATTGTGTCTCACCACAAAATGAATTTCATATTAATAATTAGCAATAAAAAGGGTTAGTGTAAAGCATGGAAACTAGGTATACACTACCCCTCATAAGTATTTGGTCACCCTTGTTTTATTACAGTTTCTATAGCTTCTAATTTCATAGTAATCGTAAAAATCTATAAAAGCTTATTCAAAAATAATTATGCGAATACCCTATTATTCACAATGAATGACAATACCCTAATAAAACTCTAGGTACAATAACTGCACTTAAGGGATCAGATCTCTCAAAGTATAACTCCATGGAAATTTTCGATTATTATGATATTATTTTAAGGTAGGGTGTTATTCTAAATTATTAATAAATAAATAAAATAATATTATTGCCACAGAACTTAAATTAAATCAGGCCATCGTGGGTTAAATCGTCAAAAAACACAGCGAATGTGGAAGTGTGTTGAGCAGAACTCGAAAATGCAGACCAAGGGCAACGACCTCAGTAGCAGATCTTCCGATGGTGTTAACAAGCAAGAGAAATAGATGAAGAACAGCCCCAGAAATCATAGCAGAATTGAATGCTATTCGCGGAAAACCCATAAGTGTTTCGACGAGTTGTAATGCGGAAGCCGCTTCCAGGCAAGCAAAACAAGCAAAAACGTTTAAAGTGGGCACGCGATCACCGAAATTGGACCATAGAAGACTGAAATAAAGTATTGTGGGCCAATGAATCCAATTTCCAGATTTTCGGTTCACAAAGACGTACATATTTTCATGAGGTGGTCTGTGGGTGAGCGTGCCCGAGAAGAATGCATAGCACCTACTGTTAAGCACGGTGGAGGCTCAGTCATGATATGGGGTTGCTTTTCTGGATCAAATGTGGGCGATCTCGTAAAAATCGAAGGTATACTAAAAAAAGAACAGTATAAGCGCATATTAGAGGAAAACGCAATCCCCTCTGCAATTAAAATTTCGGGTCAGAATTTTATCTTCCAACAAGATAATGACTCGAAATACATTTCCAAACTATGCCAGGAATATTTGCAGAAATTGGAGAACGAGGGAACCATAAAAGTTATGCCGTGGTCTCCCCAGAGTCCCGATTTAAACTCCATCGAGTTGCTGTGGGCAGAAGTTGACCGAAAGATGAGAAAATCGGCCCCCACATCTGCTGTTAATATGTGGAAGAACCTGCAGAGGCATGGGGTAAAATAAATCCTGAGACATTACGAAAATTAATCCAAAGAATGCCTCGATTGTGTGTTGCAGTGATTAAAAATAAAAGAGGGCATATAGACAAGTCTAAAATTTAGATAAATATATTATATAACAATTTATTTTAGATGTAAAAATATATATTTTTCATATGTGTAAAAATAATAAAAAGATTTTAGTATTTCAACTTTGGTTTTTGTTGCAATTTGCGGGTTAAATGCGAGTGACCAAATACTTATGAGAGATAGTGCATATAGAGATACTTCTATCTTTCAATTTGATTAAGTTTTCTAAATTATAACTGGCTCATAGCGTGAGAAATTAATATCTTCAAATTAGAATTTATTAATACGTGTTGTAATAAAGTAATTTCTCGATTCAAAGAAATAACTATGAAAAGGTTATCTTCAAAATTTCGTTTGTTAAACACAAGCCTTTTCCTTGCGCCTCACAACAACTATAATTATATGCAACATTGTCCAGCCAAAGGGCTTCTTCAAAAAGTTCCGCCAAAAAAAAAGGATTCAAAAAATAAGCAAAATGTAGCGGTATAAACTCCGAATAAACTTCGGATTTACGATAACTATCAATAATAAATTGCAACAATAATATCAATTTAGTGAACAAAGTATCCAGTCAATATTTCCAACGTAATTTGAACTTATAATCTGCTGTCGTTTGCTTACATTTTAAGTCAAATATGAAAGTAAATATTAATGGTTTTATTTATTTGTAAACTGTATAGAGATCCTGTAACAGTACCCTTAAAAG